>ML393400.1:0-20612 GCA_005239525.1 Nicotiana knightiana
ATATAATAGAGACCCAATCATCCCTCTGTATAGCTTCTGATCAACGGATGAACCAGGTTCATTAACATCCAATTTTGTAGTTGTGGATATGGGAGTGTCTATTTCCTTTGAGTCTTCTATTTTAAACTTCTTGAGCAATTCTTTCACATACTTTTGTTGGTGGATCATTGTTCCATTTGGGTTTTGCTTTATTTGCAAGCCTAAGAAGAAGTTTAGCTCACCCGTCATACACATCTCAAACTCACTCCCCATAAGCATAGCAAATTCCTTGCTCAATTTTTTAGAAGTCGCCCCAAATATAATATCATCCACGTATATTTGCACAACTAGGAGATCCTTACCCTTTTCCTTTAAGAACAAGGTACTGTCAATTTTGCCTCGTTTGTACCCATGTTCTAGCAGGAATTTTGATAATCATTCGTACCATGCTCTTGGTGATTGTTTGAGACCATATAGAGCCTTGTCGAGTTTGTATACGTGGTCAGGTGACTCCTTGCTTTCAAAACCTGGAGGCTGCTTGACAAATACATCTTCCTTCAGATAGCCATTGAGAAAGGCACTCTTAACATCCATCTGATGAAGAGTGAATTCCATGTGTGCANGGGGCAAAGGTCTCATCATAGTCAATTCCTTCTTCTTGACTATATCCTTGAACAACCAGTCTAGCCTTATTTCTTGTAACAATTCCATCCTCATCGAGCTTGTTCCTGAAGACCCACTTGGTGACAATTACTGATCTGTCTAGTGGCCTAGGTACCAAGTTTCATACTTGACTCCTCTCAAATTGATTCAGCTCTTCTTGCATGGCTGTTACCCAATCAGCATCTTGCAGGGCTTCAGCAATGCTCTTTGGTTCAATCAAGGATAGAAATGCATCAAGCGCACACAAATTTTTCAAGGAGGATCTAGTTTTGATTCCAGATCTCAAGTCTGCTCAAGGGTGCGCACGTATTAACAAAATGAAGCATGCTTAAGACAAATTTACAAAAAGCAAGTTTGATGTTTTAGACTTCAATACCACACAATAAGATAAGTTACTTTGTGTGGTACCCAATTTTCGAGTGTTGTCTCAGTAGAACCTGGTTCTTCTTGGTGTTCCAACTATTACTGTTGTGGAATAATAAGAAGCAGTAAAGTAAAAACACATAGATTTTTACGTGGAAAACACCTGGCTCAAAAGGTGAAAAAACCACGACCTACTCCTCAGTAGGATTTGCCCAACTCTTCACTAAAACTCTGAGCCAAACGAAATTACAAAATAAACTCTTTTGTAATCCTAAGGATTAATTCTAACCCTTTGTAGTAACTAGCCCCTAGCTAATTTCTACACACCTCAAGTTAACTCTAACTTGATCAATACGTACCTATTACAATTGCTTCTATGAAAGCTGAAAAGATACAATATTAAAACTCCTACTACAATCAACTAGACTCAATAATCAATCNCTTGATTCACTTCTGCACTTGTGCGTCTCTTTTTTTCAGCAGAAATACATTAAGTATTTATAGAGTCAGTCGTTGAGCTTGTCTTCCAAGTCCAGTTCAACTCTACCTGGGAGAACAAGTTCTTATCAAACTCAACTTCCTTCCTTCGTTTCTGTCCTTGCTGAATTTGACTTCTATTTTTTCATCAACTTGCTACCTTTTCGCATTAGAAGAGACTCTTCTTGTTCATTGATACTTCACAATCGCATTCATCTCCTATGCATATAAGGTTTGTGTGCCACCTCGTCAAGTCAAGTATGTGCGCTCTGATGGACCTGGTTCAACTGGTCAGCCTTTTGTCAATATTCAAAACTATGCAGTGACATGGGTCAACAAAGTTTGTTATGGTAAGAGCCTAAAATCCCCATCAAAGTCTCTGTGTTGTCGCGCCCCCTCTTTCTCGCGAAATCGGGTTTTGACATGTGACAACTCTTTTAAATGGGTATTAAAAGAGAAGAGTCGCCACCTAACGGATTAAGATGCGTTAGGGCACCTATTGCAAGTAACTCATAAAACCGATTTGCGTTACCAGAGATTAGGTAAGGGCTTGAAATTACCTTGAGGGGAAGGTGTTAGGCACCCCTCGAGGTCCAAAATGGTGGGTCCCATCCAAGCTTACCTGGTGAATTAGTCATTTAACAGATAAGCAGTCTAAGCACACATATGTAAATAAGATAAAGGAGATTTAATAGGTAAGCATTCTAAGCACACATATGTATAAAGATAGGAAAGTCCTAAGTTATTAGCCTACAGGATCACATCTGTACAATACCTGATAATCCTTCCTCAACTAGAGGGGTTACACGTGGCATTAGCGCACAGGTCATCATATCCTTTTACTACCCGATTACCCTCCCCTTAGCGATTGTATAAGCGGTTTTAATTAAACGAATTCTAAGCATTAATTACCCGTCCCTTCCTTGTGGTCCCGGAGGTGTACCTCTATTTTTAGGCAGTTCTAAACTCTCCTAAAGTGTTTAAAAAGGAAAATCTAAGCGACAACAAATAACAAACAGGACTGTCAAGTAAGACAACAATTAAGGGCTCATGTTTACCTCCACAGATAAACAGGAAATTAGCACGTCTCAAACAGCAAGATTTCAATTGTTTCAGAAAAGGTCCTAGAACATGATATCTAGGTGAGCATGACAAACAAAGAATGTGCAGCATTATGTTAAAGAGAAGCGGTAAAGACCTAATCAGTTTGCCTACTGATTTTTAGAACCTGTTAAATCTGGACAGTCACAAATAAATAAAGCATAGTTTTACAATTTTTATAAGGACTTAATTACCTATAGGCTTGCCTAGGCGTGGTTCAGGGATACCTTATAACATGCTATCTAAAAATGCAAACAGAATTCTGGAAACTGACTAAAGGAAAGCAAATAGTTTGAGTTTTAATATGTCTTATAAACATGCTTGTCTAGGTGCTGATTATCACGAAAACAATTTCCTACATATTTATCCTATAACATGGTGTCTAGGCGTTGAAATTGCTTTTAAACATTCTTATAGACAGGACGGTTATTGATTTAGGCGATGTAGACATGATTTAAAGCGAATACAAACACAATCCTAAAGCAGGATTTCTAATGCACGCCAAGGATGGACATTTTATTAAGTAGAATTACAGCGGTAACTTAATAACAGGATTTCTAGGTGATCATGATTATGCAGAAGCAGAATTCCGTAACAAATGAGGTTATAGACCTATAACATGTTGCCTAGTATGCCAAGTTGACCAAAAAGCATGGTTTCTGATGCAAATAAACATAGTTTAAACCTAAAAGCATGAATTCTAATGTAAGTAAACATAGTATAGACCTAAAGGCAGGATTTTTACTTGTTTTCCCCACAAAAAATCATATAAGAATCCCTCCCCTTTTACTAATTTCCCCAAAATCTTTTTACAAAGGTTATTATTACAGACCATAAATGAATGAATAAATAATAAATATAATTTATGCTATAGGGAGCCTGAGATAGGCCCAAAGTGAACCCGGAAATACCAGGCCTTCAAAACAGTCTGGGATGCCAAAGTCTCATAGCCCTGAGGGATCCCGGACAATGCTCACACCAAGATCCTTTGAGTTGGGAAGTGATTATGTGCAGTGTAGAAAGGCCAGTCCCAGTGTGCCAGAGTTCGAAGGAATCTCATGGATTCCTAGGCAGTATACACACTGGAGGGGAAGAACTTAAGTAATCTAAGAGTAGAAGTGAGAGTGCTTGACATAGTTTGGAAGAACTTAGTAAAAAATAGTATAAAGGTAATAATTTCAGGAGTGAAAAGGTTTTCAGGAATAGGAACAGTTCTTAAAAAAAAGTTAAGAGTAAAACAATTTTGAGAAGAAGAAAGATTCAACAAGCAACCACACAGTCATAACACTTAGAGTGCCCACATTCAAAACCATTTATTACTTGTTTCTAAGTGAAGGCAAACAAGTTTACAATCAGGGATCAGGGGATTGGAAACATAGAGGCTTTAGTCAGAAACACATGAATAGGGGAAAAGGGGAAGCACATTGACCAGCCAGTACACAGAATAAATAGGAACTGACTGGCAACCAGAACATAAAAACTATTGCTTCGAAGTATTAGCAAAGGGGCTCATGCTTGAAATTAAAGTGGTAATGGATAATAAACATAGAGACAGAATATGAGAATGGTCATGTTGAAGACAGGGGTCTACTACATAGATCCATTCATGCTAATTAGGATTAACCAAATACATTAGGAGTCTATGATACTGACATGAGCATACCAGTCAAGGGAAGTAAACAAGAACTCAAGTAAACAGGCTGACCAAGTATCACACAAGACAAATGAGACCTAGACATGCTGACTAAGCATTTGATCAAGAGAGGGTAAGATTCCAGCATATTGAGCAAAGCAGTAAATAGGAAGACAATTAAATACATAGCCAATTAAACTAGTGCGGAAATAGGCATGGATTTAACAACTATGGAGCACATAGGGTTGAATTTCAGAATTGAAATAAGAACATACCAGCTAAGGAAGAAAGATACAGAAAGTAAAGCAGGCAGAGTTCCACAGCCTAGCCTCGGCTTTCAGCCGGCTAGACAAGCAGTTAGCAAAAGTAGCAGAAAGAGAGAGGAGAGATAATTTTTGTGTGAGTGTGTGTTCTTGAACTAATGTTCGTATCCTTTGGGAGATAAATTAAGAGTGTATATATAGAACCTTAGGAGTAGAAAAAATAAGGTAAAGGAATCAGAAGTCAGCCAATTAAGGATAATCACATAATCAATTCACCTAAAGGAGTTCGAAATTGTCACGACCCAATTTCGGGGTCGTGATGGCGCCTGTCGTGGAACCAGGCAAGCCGCCCCTTTGTTTCTAAGCTAAATTCAATTTCCAGTAAAAATACAATTTTTAAACGAGTTTATTGATAATACTAAGAGTCTGGAGTTTTAAAAACAATATTTTGAAACAAAAATTTAAAATTTCCAACCCCGGATCCGGTGTCACTCAGTCATGAGCTGCTATATTATAAAATAAAGAAATGAAGAAATAGACAACATAGTCTCAAATAAGAGAAACAGGTGGAATAAGAAAGAGAAGATGAGGTCGCGATCGCCAACTGCTACCTCGACAACTCCAATAAAACTCTGACAACTGCTCAATATCCACCATCGGGTCCCGGTGTACCTGGATCTGCACACAAGGTGCAGGGGGTAACGTGAGTACACCAACTCAGAAGTAACGAACCCAAACTATAGGATGAGAGGTAGTGACGGACAAAACCTCAGAATTTACAATAAATAATATACAGATTTAGACATGCTAACAGTTTATCAGGATGAGTAAATATTCCAAGTATGCCAGTATACTCTACATGCCATCATAAAATATATGTATGAAACCAGTGTGGATATGCACATAATGCTCACAACCCTCACACAGCAGTCCACTCAGTACCGTATATGGCTCTCAGGCCCAGGGAAAAGACCATCCCGGAATGTACATAATCATTGGTGACCGTAGTCACTCCGTACTGAGGAAAAAGGCCAATCCAGCCCCACGGAGAAAGTCCACATCCAGATTACGACACTCGGACAAGATCCATGTCCAGGGACGATCCATCCCTCACATAACATCCACTTTGGACACAATCCATGCCCAGGGAAAATGCATCCCTCAACATTAATGCGCTCACTAGGTGTAAAGACTCTGGAGGGGCCCTAGTGGCCCAAGAGCCATATCAAGCCAACGAAGGCATGATTTAATATCGTTGCGGTGTGCAGTCCGATCTCATAACTGTCTCAATAACAGGCTCTCGGCCTCACTCAGTCATTACTCTTCAGTCTCACTCACATGGATCACAGATGCCTCCACCAGTCCGAAACAATGATAAGTATGCATATAATTAACAATACTGAGACTGAGATATGAAGTGATATGGTATAACAAGACTGAGTATATGAAATCAAATTATCACAAAAATGAGACAGTAATATACGATCACTCGGGTCTCAGCATTTTCGGCATGAAGCCTAGCATTTACACTTAACATGATTTCTAACAGGTTCACAATTACCACATTAACAGAAGCACAAATATCGTCAGGGAATAATCACGAAGCGGTGCCATGGGATAAGCCAGGCCACAAATCCTCGGTGCACACCCGTCACTTGGCATGCGTGTCACCTTGATTATAGTCATAAATCATTTAGCTCGGGGTTTCGAACCCTCAGAACCAAGTTTGGAAACGTTACTTACCTCAAAACCGGCTAAAATACTATTCTGCAGTGCCTTTGCCTCTAAATTCGACCTTTGAGTGCTCCAAATCTACCAAGTTCAGATTTTTATCATCAAATTATGCTTAAGGCATGAATTCCAATTGAAAAGTACCAAATTTAGCTCAAAACCCGAAATTAGCCAAAACCCGACCCCCGGGCCCGCATCTCAGAACTCAACAAATTTTATACCAAAATGTTCTTCATCATCTCACGAGTACGTACATATAAAGAAAGCTAAAATCGGAGTTCGTTTAACCCCCTCAAATCGACCCCTAAAGGTCTCATAATCTAAAGCCCTAACTCCACCCTTTTCTACTGATTTTCTTGAATTTAACACTGATATTATGTTTCTTAATCACCTATAATCGAGTTTTAGGGTCCAAAATACTTACCTCAATGAAGAACACTGATTTCCCCTCTTCAAAATCGCCTCCAAGCTCATTTACCGTTCAAAAATGGTGTTAAAATAGGTATTGGTCGCGGAGGGTTTATTTAAATACTGCCAGGTATTTATTCATCGCGATCGAGAATCACTAATCCTCAGCTGCCCCAAATATACCTTCTGCGATTGCAACATATGCCACGCGATCGCAGTTCCTTATGACCTCAACGTACGCGATCGCAAATCTGCCTACGCGATCGCGAAGCACACATGACCAGCCCCCACACGCGCCTCTAACACTATGCGATTGCATGAGCTCCCACGCGATCGCACTGCTTAAGCCGCCCAACCTCTGAGATCGTGGACACACTTATATGCGATCGCAAAGAGTAAATTCATGCTCCCCTCAAATTGCACTATGTGATCGCGGTTCTTCCTACGCGATCGCAGAGAATGATTTTCTGCTGCACAAAAACCAGAAACCAGCATTATTCCTAAGTCTAAAAATGCCCGTTTGAGCATCCGAAATGCACCCGAGGCCCCCGGTACCTCAACCAAACCTACCAACATATCCCATAACATCATTCAAACTTAGTCGAGCCTTCGAAACACCGAAAACAACATCAACACACCAAAATCACATCGAATTCAAGCCTAAGAACTTTGAAATTTCTAAAATCCACCAACGACGCCGAAACTATCCAAAACAACTCCGATTGACCTGAAATTTTGCAGACATATCCAAAATGACATTACAAACCTGTTCCAACTGTCAGAATTCCATTCCGACCCTGATAGCCTAATTTCCACTGCCGACCGGAAATTACCAAAAACTAACTTTCGCTAATTCAAGCCTAATTCTACACCAGTCCTCACAAAATATTCTGAACACACTCTTAAGTCCCAAATCACCTAACGAAGCTATCCGAGCCATAAAATCCGCATTGCGAGGTCGTTTACCTATAAGTCAACTTCCGGCTGACTTTTCCAACCATTGAACTCATTTAAGAGGCTAAGTGCCTTAATTCTCACCACGACCACTCTGAACCCCAGTCAACCAACCTAACACCACACAAAAGAGATTAAACACACAAGCAATGAAGCAGAAATGGGGGAAACGGGCTAAACTCTCATTATAGTTATTCTGATTCCGAGCCTACCAACTCTAACACATCAAGAACAGTTTAACCAAGCTATGACGAGGCAATAACAGTAAATATAAATGTAGATTCTATGTAACGACCGACCGAGTCGTTACATAGAGCCCCTTAATTTGGGGTAATTGATTGACGGTAACAACATGGGGGGTGGGGGGGTTTCTAAGGCAAAGAATCCAAATTCTACCAAATAGGGAGTTAGTAAAAATCCCAAAATCATACGGACGACTAATTAAGGAAAGTGTGACCAATTAAAGTCATAAATAAGGAAACAAATAAAATCTATTCATACAAATTTTAACAGAGCAAAATAATAGGAAATAATCAGTAAAAATCTCCAAAGAATACTGATTTTACCAGAAGAATCACTCGGGTTCCATAAATAGAAAATAAATGAGTAAAACTTCATAGAATTACCGGGTTTAACAAGAAAACTAGTTCGAACCCTAGTAAAGGTCAATTAGGGTAGAAATCCCCAAGAAAACTAGGTTTTAACAGGGAAAACATTTAAGTCAAAAAAATGGGGTAGACCAATACGACTGGTATCACAAAAACACCCAAAGTATCGAAGCAAAGATTAAAGACTAGTATATCACATAGAATCAACTAGGGTTTGAATATTCTTGCAAAAATTAGTCACGATGATGAAAGAACAATTAATTAAGCACTGAGAAGTCAGAAAAATCTTTGAAAATAGTTTAGGACGAACCCTAGTTTCGGAAGTGTGATTAAAAATCGAAATAGCTAATTAAAACAAGAGATTTTTAAAGAAAAACACTTAATAGTACTCGAATCACCCAGATCTATAAATATATAAAAAGAATCGGCAGTAATGAACTAGGGCTTTCAGAAAAATAGTAGAAATAAAGAGAATCGGTCAAAAGACCCATGGATTCGTAATAAAACAAGGAGAAATCCCTTACTTACAAACGAAAATGGCCTGAGACAGGCCGGTGAACAAGTTTCGAACCAGAACCAGTTGGATTTCTTTGAGATCCTCTCAAGGACTCATGAAGTCGAAGAGCCATGGCATATAGAAAACCAGGGCTGGTCGGAGAAGACATAGAAGCACCATAGGAAGGAGGTTTACGTCGGTGACGGCGTTTAGGGTTAGGGTTCGGTCAAGAGAGAGTTGAGAGACGAGGGAGATGACGACGGCGGGGTTGGAGGGAATGAAAGGGTTAGGGGTTAGGTTTTAGGATTAATTATGGTAAGGGGGTTTGTGGACCATTGATCTAAAAGATCAACGGACACGATTAAACGGGGTATTGGGTCGGGCAGGTATAGGTTTGGGCCTAAGGGGTTTGTGTTGTCTTTTAAAAGGGTTTGGGCTAATGTTTGAGGGGGTTAGGTCTGAAAATAAAAGAGGTTATTTATTAAATACCCAAGTAATTGATAAAAAATAATTTATAAAAATAATTAACAAATTACAAAAATAATTTTCATGCATAGAAATGTTTTAAAAATACTCAATATTTTAAAAATACGATGAGCTATTTTCTGGTAAAATAATGTAATAATGCATGCATGGGCTATAATTGCAAAGTTATTGCAAGTGTAACCCAAAAAAATATAAATATGGCTATTGTGCAATAATTTAAGCTTAATATGAATATAGACAACAAAATTAAACCATGAAATATTATAAAG
Organism: Nicotiana knightiana; assembly: GCA_005239525.1. Taxonomy (NCBI): domain Eukaryota; kingdom Viridiplantae; phylum Streptophyta; class Magnoliopsida; order Solanales; family Solanaceae; genus Nicotiana; species Nicotiana knightiana. The sequence goes on from ML393400.1 coordinate 9,432, forward strand.
TCATTTGTGATGCAATTTATAATTATTTATGTAAATAAAATACTGGATAAATTAATAAAAAATCCATAAAAAAGTAAAAATTATGGAAACATATCAATTGATTCAAATGCATAGTTTTAAAGGTATATATGTATTTAAAAAAATATTATAGGAAAAAATTGGGTATCAACACTACTGATATGCCATTTCTTAACAATTTGTCACTTCCTTTTATGTGGTTCGTAGCACCTATATCTTAATCCATTTGGGAATATGAACATTGCAACAAAGGAATTTATCTGTCATTGCTGCTATGTTAGAATTGGTCTCTCCAATGGAAGTCTTATTCAACAGTTGCAAAATTTGAGCGTATTGCTCGTGTGAATAGTCGTCCAGGTACTGATTTATTTCCCAGTAGTGTACTATTTACCTCTACTTGTACTGCATTGGCCTTCCTCTTAGACTTGAAATCTAAGAGATAGCCAACTATCTCGTAGCAATTCTCCTTTAAATTTCCTATTTTGTGACAGAATTCACATTTCATCAATTTGTAACAGCATTCTCTCCTGTGACCCTTCAAGTGACAATAATCACACTCAAGTTGTAATTTCTTCTCTGCTTATTCCCTGATTGTATAGTGAATATTACAGTAGGCTCAACATGTCCCGTCCCTCCAAAATTATTTCCTGAAATCAATCATCTACTTTCATCTACCATAACCATTGCATATGCTTGATTAATAGTTGGCACAGTAGGCATCATAAGTATCTGACTTCTAGCTTGCTCAAAACTGCCATTTAATTCTATTAAGTATTGTAGCAGACGTTGAAATTCTAATTGCTCAACATAATCTCTTGCAGGTGGTGGTGGCAGAATCGAATCATATTCAATCCATAGATCAGTCAATTTAGTAAAGTAAACAAATACGGATGATACACCTTGAGTAGAAGTAAAAAATTTCTTGTGCAAATAGTAGAGTTCTAGAAGCATTCACCTTGTCAAATCTCTCTTTGAGTTGTGCCTAAATAGTTTGAGCATTCACATAGAAGAGTACTCCAATCAATAGGTGTTGACTTACATTACTCATTAGCCACGAGGTGACAATCACGTTGCAACGATCCCACTATTGTGCCAGTGCCGACCCAAAATCAGCTTTGGATGTTGAACCATTAACTAAACACAGCTTGTTCTTCCCCAATAGAGTTACTTTCATAGCTCGATTCCAAAGAGTGTAGTTTTCCATACAAGTTAATAAAAGACCCACTGACATTGATCCTGGTCCGTCCGAAGGATGCAGATATAACGAGTGGTTGTGATTGAGTATGATCGTCCCTCCGGTAAGTCTGTTGCCAGAAACGCTATTGCTAGTAGCAACACTGCTGGATTTGTCGGAAATTGCTATGAAATGTGGTCGAAAAATTGCAAAATTAGGGTTAAAAAAAATAGAAACAATGTGAATTCTCTCGATTTCTTGTTCAATTGCACGAAGAACTCCCTAGAATCGCTCGATTATGGTTCTGATACCATGTTAAATCTATGTGTTGGTTGAATTTGTGAGATAGGATAGAAGAGTCGAACGGAGAGTGAGAGTAAATTGAAAGAGTTTCTCATTCAATCTATTGCAAAATGAAGTTGATACAAGCATATATAACTGTCATCTAGCCAACTAATTAACAGTTGTACAAGTAATTACTAAACAATAGCTAACCATGGTAACTAACAAGTATATTGACTATAGTTAACTCAAGTTATCCTTTACAATAACGCTAATTATATACTTTAATGTTTTTTCAACTAAAAAAAGATGTAATAGCCTTAGTCATCATTTGTTTAAAATACATTTGTCTCTTTTAAACATCTCATAACAGTTGCACTCGATTAACTGAAACAATAGTATGTGAATTTTAAAAAACAAATACTTACTACCTTTTTTTAAATGTTAAACATTTTTGAATAAATTAATTTTCCAAAACTATTAATAAACGTCGTAATTGACAGTTTGTAGCGTCACTAAAAATTTCATGATTTCTTTGTGTCTTATTGGACTCAATAGAATACCCCAACAGAAACCTTCCTCAGAACAAGCTGGATGATTTTTTTTTTCTTTCACATCCCGACACATTGTTTTTCACGTGTGATCCAAGATGTTTTCTGGACCCCACATAAAAAGTTTAATATCACATCTTTTCAATACTTGCTTTTTACTTCTCATTTTTTTCCTTTTAAAAAATATATAAATCTAACAGAATCTGCAAGGTAATCCAAAGGAAGTATTTGAGGCACTCGGAGAAGGGATTACCTCAAAGGGAAAAAGAAATCAATATATATTTTCCCTATATTTATTGTGAAGAGTTTTCATATCTGGTCATAAGGAATTATTTGTTCATATTCAAGCTTTTTCCAAAAAACAAAAAAGAGAAGATCACATACACATGTATATATCAGAAATAATCCAGTTGAAGTTTCTCTTTATATGGTTAATTAAGTTCACTATTCTACTTTTACTAGATCTAAAGCAAGTAAAGTACTTGAAAATTGTATTCTTGTATACGTCAGTGCCATACATTTGTTTGGATAATAATAATAATAATAATAATTTCCAAAGACAAATGAATTTATGTCTATCCGACGTGTAACTGTCGGAGGACACGTTACCTCTTACATCTATCGGACACTCCAATCATTGATTCTTCATTTATATGCACAGCCTCCCTTGTCCACTCCACCCTGCTCTCCAACTATCTTATTTCTTCTTTTTTTTTTCGTTTAATTCTTCTTTTGTCTCTAACCTATGTTTTTAAATGCATTTATTATTTAAAAAGGATCCGAAACATTAAATTTAAAGGTCAAGACCTTTTTTTATTACTAGATATTTTAATTTATTATCTTTTTTAATTCTTTATCTTGTCTGCTAGTCTTCTACTATCTCCCAAAAGCAACAAACAATTAAATTTTTTTTTGTTGCAAATATAAAGAAAATTCATTCTCCTCCATAGCAATAAGTTTAAAGTTCAAGTTGAAGGTTAGTCGTCCTTTTTGTTTCTCTATGTAGAAAACTTTATTCTTTTCAACTCAAATTATTTGTGCGTGTAAGTAGCGTATAATAAATTATTTTAACTGTTTTTTGTGGATGAAGCACATCTACATATATTTTTCACTTATTTAAAGATTTCTTCAATTTTACATATTTAAAAATATTTACTGTAATTGTATTATTATATGAAAAATTAAAAAAAAAACATGAGGTTTGCGCCTCGAGGCTTATGTCTCACTGATGAAGCATATATAAAACGTCTCGCCTTACGCTGACGCTTTTTAAAATACTGTTTCAAACTCCGTTCACACTATCATATTGTAGCTCAAATTAATTTGAATTGTACAACGTAAAATCTATTAAAAGGCAAACTTCCTATATAAAAAGAAAAGTCATTCCTAAGGTCGAATATAAAAAATTTAGTTAAGGATAGAGGTATTCCATCAATCTCAACAAACTTTAGTAGTATTTCATCGTTTAGTTTGCTCCTTTAAACCATTTATTATTCCCCCATATTTATTTTTCAAGTCTTGCCATGAGTTATAGCTATTCCATGGCACCGGTTCAATTCGATAAATTCATGACTCAAACCCGCAAATCTGAGGTGTATTTTCACTACAAGTCTAGTTAAAAAATATTAAAGGATTTTCAGACTTTTGGGTATTGTGATCCTTTAATAGTTTAAATAGACTTCTAAAAATTTTCTAATGTTTATTTTAAATTCTGAAAGCATTTCCACAAAAAAAAAAAAGGACTTATCCTCTTCTTCTTCCTTCTCTGTTAGATAATTTAGACCTTAAATTGAATGCAACAATCTACTAACTTATATGGATTACAAAGTGATTATTGCACTAACTGGTTGTATTCATAGATGGCACTAATATTTTTCGCTAAGATAAGAAGAAGACTACTCTTTATAAATAAAAAAGAATGCTAACGATTATTTTAAATGTAGGCCACAACAGTTATGTCGTAAACTATTATCACGTATGATTTTGGTGAAGCTGTTCCTTGAATTGTATACAGTTGGACGTGAAAGCAATTTAATTATGTTTCAGTATTTGAGAAAAGAATAAGTAATTGACAATTCTGGACAAACTACATAAATGATGTATACTGCCACTTGTGTAATTTGTCTCATTAAAATATAGAGAAATCTTTGGAAAATGACATAAATTTCCTAAGGTATGTGTATGCCGTGTATATTGAAGTACTGATAACGAATCTTGAAAAATAATATGTTGGAGAATGACATTACATTGCAAAACAATACGCTACGAACATTTCCAAATAAATTGCTGATACGCAGTTTTCATTTCCTTCTTTAACCATCAAGAAAATGTTCATTTTATAAGTAAAATCCAAAACTAATTCTCACATCTTAAAAAAGCAACCCCTTTCCAAGTTTTAATCTCTTTTGAGTTTTCGTAAGAGTCAAATTTGTATGTTGGACCCTACACTTGTCTGAAATCTTTGTGTCGGTCGAGCTTCAAACTATTTCTTTTAAATTTTACCCCAGAATATAAAAATGCCAAAAAGTGTATTCAATTTTCCTTTTATACCATCTTGCTTGTAATTTCTTCCAAGTAGTGATCTCTTTTATGGTTATATATCTAAGAAATGGTCCTGGAAATTGGATACAGAGTGCAAAAATATAGTTCGAACCTTTCAAACTTGTTCAGTTATTTTGATATTAACAATAGCTATTTAATCTTTATAAGACAGTGACTAACAAACAAAACCAGAGAAAAATGGTTCAATATATGATGACGATGGTGCTGAATTTGAGGTTACAAGATAGAGATATAGGCATATAGCTAATACAAACTAAACTCATGCTTATTAGTAAAAATGAAGGGTCCCATTGGCCTATTATCAAATTGCAACGATACGATAATTTGATGATGCAACTAACACTACTCAAACTCAATTATACTGTATAATTGTGAATGTAGAGCGATAATTGAGTACGCTTCACTGTATTCTTACTCTTAACAGCACGTTTATAGACTTCTCCTTTCTATCTTATATTATATTTATTCGTTTTTTCTTTTCTGCAAGTTTGTATAAATACTTAGAATCTAGTTAGAGATATCTTAAAAATCAATCCAGTCCAATTCAAAAGCAGCACCATAATTTGCTTCAAAACCACTTGATTGCCTCACCTCTCTCTCTCTCTATCTCTCTATCTCTTAGCTTGAGGTCTAAGTATGATTTTTTTGTAGACTTCTTTTGAATCATAGATTATCGTTGATATTTTCTTCTCAAATATTAATGCTGATGATGACTTTATAATCTCGCTTCCATACCTGAAATTTTCAGCTATAAGAAAAGAAGTCACTGTTGAAAGCTAGGTGCAGAAATACTCTAAGGCTGCAACAGTCAAATAAATGGGGCGCCATTCTTGTTGTGTGAAGCAGAAGCTAAGGAAAGGATTATGGTCACCAGAAGAAGATGACAAATTGTGTAATTATATCACCAAATTTGGTGTTGGCTCCTGGAGTTCTGTTCCTAAGCTAGCTGGTAATTAATAAAAACGTTTTTACTGTTATTTTCTCTTCAGTTTCCTTTTTCTAGAAGTTTGTATGGGTTATGGGTTCAAGCTGTGGAATCAGCCATTGATGCTTGCATTATAGTAGGTTGTTTGCGTGAATACGGGATGCTTTGTGCACGGAGCTGCCTTTCTTCTTAAAAAAAATTATTTAAATTTCCTTTTTCTGCTCTATGCCAATTAATGATATTTTCCTTATGTTGTGAAATGTTGCAGGCCTGCAAAGATGTGGAAAGAGTTGCAGATTGAGATGGATAAATTACTTGAGACCTGATCTTAAAAGAGGAATGTTTTCACAGGATGAAGAGGACAGGATCATTAGTCTCCATCAAGTTGTCGGAAACAGGTTATTCATCTTCTCCAATTTTATCTTTTTGGTTTATTTAGTACTTAATTAATAATTTGGTTATATGACAGGTGGGCACAAATTGCTTCCCAATTACCAGGGAGAACAGATAATGAGATAAAGAATTTCTGGAATTCGAGTTTGAAGAAGAAACTAATAAAGCAGGGGATTGATCCAAATACTCACAAGCCCCTAAGTGAGAATCAAGCAAAGGATAAAGAGAATTGTAGAAATAAGACCTCAATTTTGCAGATACCACAGCTTATTGAATTACCTTCAGCTGAATTAGTGGACCTACCATTTCACTTGACTAATTGTACAAGTTTTAACAGTGAGGTAAATGGGCAATTAACAGAAGCTTCAAAAGACCAATTTGTAAGTAAACAGGTATTTGATCTTTTGTATATTCATGAATTCCAAGCCAATGTGAATCCGAATCCGAATCCGAGTGGGTATAATTCAGAAATATTAGCTCAATACCAGCAAAATATGAGATCTAAAGATCATAGTCAGAGCGAATTCGAGGGGAATCCAAATTATGGATTTTGCTCAGAGACAAGTATATCAAAATTAGAACATGGACAGACGATAGAAGATGATTTTGGGAGCAGCTCAACTTCAAGAATGAGTTCAACTAACAGTTCAAATGTATGTAGCTATCAGACTACAGCTGGAATTCGGATGAGTAGAATGTTGGAAAATAGTGAAGATTTGTCATGGGAAGTTGAGAACAAAATTGAATCTTTGTTTCAGTATCCATACGTTGGGATCAAGAATGAAGAATTGAAGTCAAGTCCGAGTCAAGAAAGAGAGCTATATGGTCACAGTTCAGGAGATTTCATGAGTAATCCATTGAGTTCCTTAACTGAAGAGTTAAGTGAGGCGAATCTAGATGTCTTCCAGCAAATTTAAATTGTAACTTGATTTTTTTTTTTTTTTTCTTGCTTTCCTACTTTCTTCTTTCCTATATACAAAGGAGCTATAAACATAAGATATGTAGTGACCCTTTTCTACTCCGTTTTTAATATTAACTGCGCTCGTGTTGATTGTAATGGAGTATCAGAAAATTCAATTTGCAAATGAAGTTAGAATAGACCTTAACATATTATATTTGTTGGGGGGGAGGTAAGTGATGGGATGGGTGATTGCACAAATAGGCTATTTTCGTGCCACAAGTTTGTTTTGAGCAAAAGTAGGACATTGCTGCGGATCCTCTCAAAGGACCATATTTAATCTCTTCCTCTGATGTCTCCAAGCCGGCCATAATAGAATAGATTGGTAGCAGGTTGCTTCCAAGCTCAAATCATTTGAAACAAAATTGCTATTTTTTTCTTGTTATTGATAGAGTGGTATTCTCCGCCCCTGTCAAATCCTGCAATGGATCCGATGAAAAAAGGTTGCTAAATTTATACCGTTTATTGTTTCATATGTGACGACAGAGCTCTTACATCGTTAGCCGCTTTTCACCATTTCTTGCCTGAGTTGTTGACCATCACCTGACAAGTATGGCAAAATTCAAATGTGTATGCAGATGTTGCATTTCCCATCTATGACAATGTGTATTTCTAGTAGTTATCGTGCTTCTTGTTTAGTTCTCTCGCTAATTCGAGGGGCCTTTCGGAAAATTGGTTTTCCGACATGGATGTTGTACAAGGCCTATATCTTGTATTTTTAGTTGACTAGTTTATTTGAGCAAAATATTGTTTTGTTTTATGAAGAAAACAAAAGGACACGAATTATAGGTTGGAAGAAAAGGAATTTAAGACTGTTTCAGGGAAAACTAGAATTGCTGATATGCTAATCAAGACTGTTATCCAGGAAGAGGGAACCTAAAGCCAAGTCTAGAACTGAAGTTGAGATCCTTGAATTTTTATCCAGTGTAACTTTGGCCAAGGACGGGAAGTTGAGATCACCTTCATATTAAACAAGCATGTTGCTGATGAAGAAGTCCACCAGACCACATATATCTATTATTTTCGGCCTCCTAATAATTGACCAATTTATTCTTTCTTTATAACCGTGGTGTACGGGCCAGCTTGCGCGTATTGGTCTTTAAGCTTAGTGTAGCTTAATTTTAAGTGTAGTCTAGCTTAAAAGCTTGATGTAGCTTAAAGAGAGTGAATGGAAAATGGTGGGAAAAGAAATGGAGGGAAGTGAAATTTTGAATTAGTGCACTTTGTCCCTCGTTGTAAGAAGGAAGGAAAATCGATGTGTATATATAGAGAAGTTCTTCTTCTAGCTCTTAAAGAGTTGAGAAGAAGGCAAGCCTCGCGCCGTCGTCGTCGCTCGCTCGGCTTCGGCTTCGGCTTCGGATTAATCTTTTTGGACAAAATTCTTTTCAAATTATTTAATTAATTAAATTTAATTAATTAATGGAAAAAATTCAAATCCGGAATGACCCGCGACCCGGTCTGGTCCGACCCGGTTTCCTTCCCGGATTATTTTAAATTCATTTTTAAATTTCCCGCAATATTCATACCTGTTCAAAATAGCTATGGCTGTTCTGAAAGGATTCACACCTGTTCCAACAGCTATGGCTGTTCTGAAAGGTTGCAAAACCTTTTCAGAAACAGTACAAAATTGGCTATAAATATACCTTGAATCCCAGAATTTTTACTTACTAAATTTTCTGATCTTCTTCTTCTTCTTCTTCTGCACAAAATATTCCAGTGTGTTTTACAGCTTTCGAGTGGTTCGTTGTTCACCGGCGTTTTTGGTACCAACACTCCGGTGAGTTAAATCGTTCTATCCTGGGAGGATATATTCCAAAACCTCGAGTACTTGAGGGGAATAATTTCCTTAAGGACACACTGTGCATTCAGTGGGCTCGATTTTTTCCTATACTGTTTTCAGAATTCATTTTTGACGTTCTTGTTTTACTAACTTTCTGTTTCTGTATTTTTCAGAAAGTTTAGTGTTTTTACTTTATTTTACAGCAATACAAATTACTAACAATCTTAAGGAAATTATATTTTTATTATATTCTGTATTCTGTTGTGGAGATTAAAAACCTTTGTGTTTTCTACTCCGTCTGAATTTTATTATTATGATTTGAAGATATAAAAACTTCATCAGAGTTTTGAAATTCAGAAGAACGATTTGAAGAACATAAAAACTTCATTGTTTTCTGTGAAACAGTATATAAAAACTTCGGTTTTTATTTATTATGCATACTGTTTATCGTTAATTACAGTATTGTTTACTGTTTTGGTTTTGCCATTGATTGAACTCTTCTGTTGTTGACAGTGAGAAATGGCAATTGATAACGAAAATTCTTCTGCGACTGCTGCGGCAACGACGATAGCCTCGTCAAGCCGGACTGTTGTTCCACCGGCAGAAAAGCCGGGGAAATTTTCTGGAGCCAACTTCAAAGGATGGAAGCAAAGGGTGTTCTTCTGGCTTACCACACTTGGTATGCAGAAATTCACTAGTGAAGAGCCTCCAGTACCTGCTGCGGACATGCCGGACAATGAAAAGTTCATGATTATTGAGGCGTGGAAGCAGGCAGATTTTCTTTGCAAAGGCTATATTTTAAGTGCTTTAGAGGATGACTTGTACAATGTGTACAGTGCGATAAATACTTCGAAAGAATTATGGGACGCACTTGAGAAGAAGTACAAGACAGAAGATGCATGCTTGAAGAAGTTCGTGGTTGCCAAGTTTCTAGACTATAAAATGATAGACAACAAAACTGTGGGAACCCAAGTTCAGGAACTTCAACTTATTTTTCATGACCTTATTGCTGAAGGTATGGTCGTGAATGGAGCATTTCAAGTGGCTGCAATGATTAAAAAGTTGCCTCCTTCGTGGAGAGATTTCAAGAACTATCTCAAGCACAAGCGCAAAAAAATAAAGTTGTAAGATCTTGTGATTCGTCTCAAGATTGAGGAAGACAACAAAACAGCCGAGGAGAAGTCTCGTGGAAATTCAACAATCATGGGAGCTAATATCGTTGAAGAAACTGCTCCAAAAAGTAAGAAGAGGAAGAGATCTTCTGGACAGACTAAGGAGCAGAACAAAAAGAAATTCAAGGGCAACTGCCACAATTGTGGAAGAGTTGGTCACAAAGCCCCTGATTGTCGCTTCTCAAGAAAGGATAAGAATAAGGGACATGCCAACATAGTGGAGAAGAATGATGACATTGATGATATTTGTGCAATGCTTTCGGAATGCAACTTAGTTGGAAATCCGAAGGAGTGGTGGATTGACCCCGGAGCCACTCAACATGTTTGTGCTGTCAAAGAAGCATTTGCGACTTACTCTACTGCTGGTCCTGAAGAAGAGATTTCCATGGGAAATAACTCAACAGCCAAGATTGAAGGTTATGGGAAGATTATCCTAAAGATGACTTCCGGCAAGATGTTAACGCTCAACAACGTTCTTCATGTTCCTACTATTAGGAATAATTTAGTTTTTATTTGTTTACTAGTGAAGAATGGATTAAATGTGTATTTGTTTCTGATAAAGTTGTTGTAAGCAAGAATGATATGTACGTTGGAAAAGGCTACCTCACAGGGGGGAATTTTCAAACTCAATGTAATGGTTGTTGATACTATAAATAAAATTTCAGCTTCTTCTTATTTGTTGGAGTCAAATGATTTATGGCATATTCGTTTAGGACATGTCAATTATAAAACCTTGCGGAAGTTAATTAATTTAGAAGTATTGCCTAAATTCGAGTGTAATAAATCGAAATGTCAAATATGTGTTGAATCTAAGTTTGTAAAACATCCTTATAAGTCTGTTGAAAGGAATTCAAATCCTTTAGTCTTAATTCATACTGACATTTGCGATATGAAGTCGACACCATCTCGAGGTGGGAAAAAGTATTTTATTACTTTTATTGACGATTGCACTCGATATTGTTATGTTTACTTGCTTAATAGTAAGGATGAAGCAATTGAATCATTTAAGCAATACAAGAATGAAGTAGAGAATCAATTGAATAAAAAGATCAAAATGATTAGAAGTGATAGAGGTGGAGAATATGAATCTCCGTTTGCAGAAATATGTTCGGAATATGGAATTATCCATCAAACTACTGCACCTTACACACCTCAATCCAACGGAATTGCGGAAAGGAAAAATCGGACATTAAAAGAAATGATGAATTCTTTATTAATAAGTTCCGGATTACCGCAGAGTTTGTGGGGGGAAGCTATCCTTACAGCTAACCGAATACTCAACAGAGTACCCCGCAGCAAAACTCAATCTATTCCATATGAAAAATGGAAAGGTAGAAAACCCAACTTGAAATATTTCAAAATGTGG
>ML393401.1:0-34680 GCA_005239525.1 Nicotiana knightiana
GCCGAGGATCGTCAGGAGAAGCAGCTCACCGTGAAGTCGGGTCCAACTAAGATCAGAATCGAGTTCCGGTCTGAAAACAAGATGCACCAGCCTCAGAACCTTTACAATTAAGTACAGAAGTGCAGCATGAGTACATAAACAAATATATACCCAGTGAGTATCCCACCTAACCACGAAGAGGTAGTGATGAGAGGTCGACTTGACACTCATTAAGGTCCAACAAAATGATTAGCAAGATATAACATCAGTAACAGACATACAAGGATGATAAAAGTAGTAAACATTTAAGATAACAGTAATTCAAATAAAAAATGGAGGTAAATATACAATTTCTACATCATTATTCTTTTCTTTCCTTTAAAAATATATATATCTGAACACTCAAAATCCATAAAAGAATTCTTAACAATTTAACATGCGCATACAGGATAAGGACAACCGGCCTGAGCCATCATAATGATCATATTTGTGCACTGCCGAGGGTCGAACGGCCCGAACCATAATATATATATATCTTTCAATCTCGCCATGGCGTACAGCCCGCTTCCATGAGAGTGGGGGAAATAACACTCCGCTCGCGGAATGTAAATTGCGAAGCGGTCACATGCACACACAATCCACACATTTGTTCTTTATAAATTACTCTTCGTGATCAAATCCTAAAACTTACTTAAATTCCATGATTTAAGGGAAACAAGACGCATGTAACATTAATTCACTAAGCATATAGTTCATTTCAAGGAAAAACATAAGGCATGGTGTAGGCCTAACTACCCGGACATAACATTAATAGTCGCTACGTACGGACTCTCATCACTTTGTGCGTACGTAGCCCCCACAACCATTAGCACATAGTCATTTAAAGAACCTAGGGGGACAGTTCCCTCTTAAAAGGTTAGAAAGGAGACTCACCTCGTGTCAAACCTACTTTCCGGGTCAAGAACGCGCCCGAAACTCCAAACTCGATACCCACGGACTCAAAACTAGCCAAATGTTATACAAATATATCAATTTATACTCAAAGCATGGAATTCTCCTACTACTTAGTCAAATTCATCATTCTTGAAGAAATCCTAAAATCCAACCCCGAGCCCGCATGCTCGGATTCCAAAAATTCTCGAAGGAAACACTCACCCATAGCCTAAGGATCATTAATACATGATTTTTACTTGATTTCATAGCTAATTGACTGGTAATTTTCTACATTTTCAAAAGCCCTAGGTTACTACCCCAAATCCTTAATTTTCACTAATTAGGTAGTTAATTTAGCTTGTAATCCATGCATGAAACTAATATTAGGGTAGAATTTACGTACCTTCAAAAACTAGGTCGTTTGCCCCTCTTGAATGCTGAAAATCGTCCCAAGGAAGAAGAAGAAGATGAGGGAAATGAATTAAATCCCACTATAAAAACACACTACCCAGTAGTCTCCTCTATGCGATCGCAGCCTAGGCAGTGCGATCGCAGAGCTTTAAATGACCAAGCCCTCATGGGCCTTTTGTGCAAATGTGGAGAGAGCCCTGCGAACGCACAAGGTAAGGAGTAACTGGGCTGGCCCAAGGCTGGGCTCTTGTGCGAGCGCGGGTGGGGTGTGCGATCGCATTGGGTCAGGAGCCCAAGCCATCACGATCGCGGTGCCTTTTGTGTGAACGCACAGGGCATTCACCACCTCTGCCTAGTTCCTTGTTTGCGAACGCAGGGACCCCTCCGCGATCGCAGAGAAGGAAACCAGACCTGGAATATCTGGTGTTTTGAAATTGGCTTCGAGGGGTCCGAAACTCACCCGAGTCCCTCGAAACCCCGTCCAAAGGCACTGGCAAGTCTGTATTCATGATACGGACTCGCTCGAATTTTCGGAATGTGAAAAACAACAATGAAACTAAGAATTCGACCCCAAAACCAAATTGAATCAAACTTTGAACTTAAAGATCTAGAATTTGCTAATAATGCGCCGAACCGACCTATACTACTCGGAATGACACCAAATTTTGCAGACAAGTTATAAATGACATAACAGAACTATTCCCGATCTCGGAATTGCGTTCGGACCTCGATAACACAAAAAACATGTCCCAAACCACAATATTAACTTAAGGAAATTCTTATTTTGATATTGGGCGCCGAAACGCTCCCGGGTCATCCAAAACCCATTCCGAACATACGCCCAAGCCCGAAATCATCATACGAAGCTACCAGAATCGTCGAAACTCGATTCCGAGGTCGTTTGCTCAAAATGTTGACTGAAGTCAAACTTAAGGCCAACTTGAAGGAACCAAGTATTCCAATATTGCTCTAAACATTTCTGAATCCCGGACCACCCGCCCCTGCAAGTCATAAATCAAATAAGCCGCTATGGAAAGTTCCATTTAGGGGAACGGGGTCCGATAACGCAAAACGACCGATCGGGTCGTTACATGCATGATGAAAATCCCCCTTTGAGGCCTTCCAAAATTTCCATGCCAAGATGAAAATAGGAGAAATAAGCCAAGAATCCCGTTTAAAATGATACACTGCCCAGGCATCCTTTTGTGCGATCGCACAACATCAACCGAGTTTGCAAAAGCAAAATCCGAGAAGCCTCCCAGAACACCCTGTGCGATCGCACAGTCACAACTGCGATCGCACAAGCCAAAACATGAAGCCTCATATTTTTCCTCTGTGCGATTGCATAGACCAATGCAACATCCCCCAAAATCCTCCTTTGTGCGATTGCATACATACAAGTGCGATCGCACAAGCCAGATTACCAGCCCCTCTAATTCCTTCTCCGCGATCGCACCACTAGGGCTGCGATCGCACTGAACCCCCAAAACACCAGAAAAATAGCAGCACAAAAACACTTGAAAACAACCCAGAACCACCCCGAAACACACCCGAGGCCCTCGGAACCCTGTCCAATCACACGACTCAGTCCCATAACCTCACACGGACTTATTTGAGCCTTGAAATCACCTCAAACAATATCGAAATCACGAATCGCACCCAAATCCCAACTTTATGAACTTGAAATTCCAAACTTCCACATCCGATGCCGAAACCTATCAAATCACGTACGATTGACCCCAAATTTTGCACACAAGTCATATTCAACATTACGGACCTACACCAACTTCCGGAATCACATTCCGGCCTCGATATCAAAATTTCCACTTCCAGTCGGATTTCTCAAAAACCTTCAAATTTCTATCTTTAGCCAAATGACTTCAAAATGACCTACAGGCATCCAAATTCACTTCCGATCGCGCTCCCAACTCCAGAATCACCATACGGAGCTATTCCCAGACTCGGAATCCCAAACGGACATCAACATCAATGAAATGCGCTTCAAGCCAAACTTAGGAAATTTCTTCAAAAATGCTGACTTCCACGATATGCATCGAAACGTTCCCGGGTTATCCAAAACCCGATACGGATATACGCCCAAGTCCGAAATCATCATACTAATCTGCTGGAACCTTAAAATCCTGATTCGGAGGTTGTTTATTCAAAATTCCAATCTTAGTTGATTCTTCCAACTTAAAGCTTTTGAAATGAGAATTTTCTTTCCAAATCAACTCTAAACTTTCCGAAATTCAATTCCGACCACACCTACAAGTCATAACACTTGAAATGGAGCTGCTCATGACTTCAAACCGTTGAACGACGCGTTAGAGCTCAAAACGACCGGTCGGGTCGTTACATTCTGCCCCACTTAAACAGACGTTCGTCCTCGAACTTGCTAAGAACTACTCTGGAGTTATCTGAAATCACTGTTTAACACCCCGAGCACCTGCCCGTTCTACCACAACCCAGTTGAGTACATTAGCTTGATCAAATCTGAAGATTTTTTCTTTTATCCATATAATAAGTTCAGAATCCAGTTCCAATACCTGGAACTTCTCTGCCAGGCCTAGTTCCAATATATAAACACCGTATCAACCACCACAAGATATACCAGAACATGACTACATACCTTTTCTGAATTAGCACCATGCACCGCAAAATTCATCATCTAACCACAATGACGCTCCCTGGACCTTAATAGCCAAAATTCCACGAATATGATGCTCTCAATGCACCTCATGATATATATACATACATCCTGCTATAATGATGATGATACCAGCACAACGAAGGAGATGTGTAGAAATTCATACCCAACTGCAGAATTAACAAATCATTGAATAACTCATCTTGACTCGAATCATCACCTCATTACGAACCTGAATAGTGGTATTTGTTCTCTAATATACACTTCACATAACCTTATCGCACTGATCCCTGATCCGATAATCTCGTCTCAACTAGTGTGAACTGCTCAGACAACAAATCACCCCAAACATGACCAACAACCTCACATGATACCGCATCGCGCCGATAGGCCATAAATCGAACATGATAGATAAGAAATGACTCAGGAAGGGACTATTCAACCCACGTAACTAATATGAACTTTTCTCAGAAAGTAGGAAGTAAAACATAAGAAAAATAAATATATATTAACCCTTCTCATCATCACACTGTTGCGGCGTGCAACCCGATCCAAATAACATACCCGTGGCGGCGTGCCACCCGATCCCATCATAAAACTCACATAAGGAAATATATACGGAGCTGAATTGCTCACTATCGCACATTATCGAATATCGGTCACAAGCACGCTAAGTGCATAATACCATCCCGGGGAGACTGATAAAGCCGCATGCTACAAAACTCAAGCACAACTGAGGTGCGATATATATATATATATACACACTCTGGATCTCAAGAGCTATCCTGCTCACATAACATCCCCACTACGCGGGACCTCAACACATAGGAAATTATCAAGCCGTTTCACAACCCACACGGCACAATCAATATTACCTGAATTGATGAAGACGGGACAACACCTGATATCCCAACACCCCTCCTTGAGGAGCGCTATACTAAAATAAATATGCATGGCTCATACGGAGCCCATAATCATATTTAAATCCATCCACAAACACCGACTCTACCTTGCTCGCACCAAAATAGGCTAATAGCTTTACCCGGAGTCCACATTAACCCACTTTTTCTCATAATATGCGAGAATAACCATCATAGCCGGGACAAACACCCTACAATCCACCACTGGCCACACTACGCTGTAAGACAAATCAAGAACCCATAGCTAGGATACAAAGCCTCTTCCACCGAATATCAATCTCAGGTGACACTGAAGATAACACCAGCTTACTCTGAACTTTCAAATCACTTTTTTTTCTTGCTCTTCCGAGCTCATGACATCCTTATTAACACCTGTAACGACCAGATCGGTCGTTTTGCATTATCGGACCCCGTTCCCCTAAATGAAACTTCCCATAGCGGCTAATTGTGATTTATGACTTTCGGGGCGGGTGGTTTGGGATTCGGAAGTGTTTAGAGTACTATAGGAACACTTGGTTCCTTAAGGTTGGCCTTTAAGGCCAAGTTTGACTTCGGTCAATATTTTGGGTAAACAACCTCGAAATCGAGTTTCGTCAGTTCTGGTATCTTTGTATGATGATTTCAGACCTGGGCATATGTTCGGAATGGGTTTCTGATGACCCGGGAGCGTTTCGGCCCCCAATATTGAAATAAGAAGTTCCTTAAGTTCCTATTGTGGTTTGGGACGTGTTTTCTTGTTATCTAGGTCCGAACGGAATTCCGAGATCAGGAATAGTTCCGTTATGTCATTTATGACTTGCCTGCAAAATTTTGTGTCATTCCGAGTAGTATAGGTTGGTTCGGCGCGTTGTTAGCGAATTCAAGAAAACTTAAAGTTCCTAAGTTTGGTTCTAGGGGTTTTGAGGTGTGATTTTGAGTTTTAGCATTGTTTTGGGTGTTCTTAAAGCTTGAGTAAGCCACTTACCTGGACTGCGCTAATCAACTCAATACCAAGCCCTTTCCATGAGTATCTGACTCCGGGTGGCCCAAATCTATTCAAATTGATTGCATGGTGTAAATATCACTTCAAGGGAACAAAATAGCTAATTATTTATAAGCTAATACGCAAAATTAGGAAATTCGCCCAAAAAGTTTCCGGGCCCACGTCTCGGAATCGGGTAAAATATATATATCCCGAACACCCATTCGCTCATGAACCCACTCGAACAAGAATCAACAGAATCCGACGTCTAAATCTCCCTAAATTCTCAGATTTCAACTTGGGAAGATTTCTTCCCATTTCCATAGTTTTTCATCAAATTTCCTTGATTAGATTGAGAAAAATGATAGATATTAATGATATATAAAGGGATTAAGGTTAGAAAACGTTACCTAGGATCCTCCTCTTCAAATCCCACTGAAAATCGACAAGTTCCGAGCTCGCAATCGATTTTGGAATTATGAAATTCAAACCCTCGGATTGTTTTGGTATAAACTGCCCAGACATTTCGCACCTGCGACACTGGGATCGCACCTGCAGTGCCGCACCTGCGGAAAACCCAATCGCAGGTGCAGAAATTCATTAAGTGGCCTTGGGTTGCACCTGCGGCACCCCTTTCGCACATGCGAAAATACCATCGCAGGTGCGGAAATTCCTTTAATGACCTGGGGTCGCACCTAGGGCTCCCCCTTTGCACCTGCATGTTTGCACCTGCGGAAATACCATCGCAGGTGCGAGACACCAGAACCAGAATGGTTCAGTTGTTCTCATTTTCACAAAACTCACCTGTTGGGCATCCGAAACAACCCCGAGGCTCCCGGGACCTCAACCAAACCTACCAACTGACCCTAGTACCTTGTTCAAGCTTGGTCGAGCCTTAAAAACACGTCTCATAACATCTAAATCATCAATTATGCATAGGTTCAAGCCTAAGAATTTAAGAAATTTCTAGAATTCACATCCGACGCCGAAACACGTCTAAACTCATCTGAATGACCTCAAATTTTGCACACATGTCATAAATGATGTTACGGACCTACTGTCGCTTTTGGAAATCCATTCCGAGTCTGATATAAAAATCTCACCTATCGACCGAAATCGCCGAAATTCTAACTTTCGCCAATTCAAGCCTAAATCCACAACCGACCTCGAAAATACATTTCGCGCACGCTCCTAACCCAGAAATCACCCAACGGAGCTAATAGAGTCGACGGAATCCCATTCCGGATCCGTCTTCACACAGCTCTAGCTACAGCCAGATTTCTAAAGCTAAATTCCACATTTATGGGCTATGTGTCCAAAATCACCCCGGATTTCATCACTCAATGCTCCGGAAAGTTCCAATAACATAAATAGACATGGGAGAAGCGTTAAATAAAGGATCAGGACGCAAATTCTTAAAACGACCGACCGGGTCGTTACACTTCAGAACGAGTCCCTTCTGTACTACCAATTGAAAATGAACATATGTTGAAGTTGGGGATATCACTGGTGTCACTCATAACATTAGGAGACATGGAAATATTTCTTCTCTTAGGATTTGGAAGAAGTTGTGATACATCAGATGATATCTGCAAAAGCAAGGAAAATATATACATAAATACAACTTATACAAAACACACACTACGCAAAACAAAACAACTTGTAAGCGAATTGCAGAAAATAACTACCTGGTCTAAGTGCACATATGGTGTTTGAATTCCAATGAATCCACTTCCATTAGGGTTAAATATGCCTATATCTTCATGCAAAAAAAATTTAAATAATACTGACTAAATTTTATAAAATAATACAAACACAATTCACACCTGTTTGTGAGCCAACAGGTGTGAATAGATGTATTTCTCCTTTTTCATATAGCCGAAGAATCTCACCAATTTCTTTTGAAGCTGCATCCAATCCTTCTAAATAATAATCAAAAAACATACCCAAAAAAAATAAAGTATGTAAAATTTCAAACTATAAAAATATACTTGGATCAAATGTAATAAATGCATGATCTATAGAATACATTGACATTTGTCTTGAATTGTGGTTTCCTGCATGCTTTTGTCGATATCAGCAGCTCCAGGTTCATCCAATTGTGCAGCAACATCGAGGAGCATTTGAGTATTCTCTGAAAGCATTTTATCAACTCTATCTTCATTAAATTCAGCATCATCAGAGAGTTTTTCAGTTGTATTAACTTTCACTGCATGTTCATAAAGAGGGGGGACAGATAAAATGACCTATATATATATAGAGAGAAATTTTTTATACTTGTACTATAAATTTCCTGTGTCGCTTCACCTAGCAAAGCGATTTCAGCGCAAATATCAAGTGCGTCTGCAAACGGATTACCTCTCTCAATATTGGTACACGCATCACTAGATGTCCACTCTTTAGTACCAACAGGTGCATGATCTCCATCACCAATCAAATTGTCTTTTGCAAGATCACTGCCCAAAGCACAACTTGGTGCATCTCCTTCATAATCAACAACTTGATCATCTATACCTTTCTTGCTTCCAACATTCACAGTTGATAATTGTTCATCAATTATATCTTTGCTCGGTTGATCACCACTGGGATGTTCGTTGTTAAATTATTGTTCAACACGTTGATCTCCTTCAACATTCACTTCCATAGGTGTAACATTTTCATGCGCTTCATCATGAGTAGCATTAATATCCGATAGATGCTCAAATGAGTAATTCATCATATCATATTGTCGAGACTTCATGATGGATCCATCGTCTGTTCCATTTGATTTGTTGACAATCTTAAACAACTCTTGAAACTTCTCATCAAAATATTCCTAGAAATAAATTAGTAACAATGATTAATCTAAATAACATTAGCACAGAAAAAAAAAGACTTCTCTATAAATTAGCTTACATTGACTTTTCCAAAAACCGCATCAACAATAGCAGATTGCTCATCCTCTTTAAACTGCGCAACAACTTCTTTCGCAATTATTTTTCTTTCTGCTTCTGCATGCCTTTTAACCTCACTCGTTACCTTCTAGTATAGAAACGCGGAACAAAACTTCAGGTACAAAAGAATGCTGAAGTTCATCACAAAGAGAAACAAAACTTAAGCTACTAGAATGCTGAAGTTCGGGAAAAACAGAACAAAACTTCAGGTGCAAAAGAATGTTGAAGTTCATCGCAAAAAGAACAAAACTTAAGCTACTAGAATGCTGAAGTTCAGGAAAAACAGGAAAAAAAACTTCAGCTACTAGAATGCTGAAGTGCATCACAAAGAGAATAAAAACTTAAGTTACTAGAATGCTGAAGTTCGGAAAAACAGAACAAAACTTCAGCTACTAGAATGCTGAAGTTTATCACAAAGAGAACAAAAACTTAAGCTACTAGAATGCTGAAGTTCAGCACAAACAGAACAAAACTTCAGCTACTAGAATGCTGAAGTTCATCACAAAGAGAACAAAATTTAAGCTACTAGAATACTGAAGTTCAGCACAAACAGAACAAAATTTCAGCTAAAAACATGTTGTAGTCTTACAAAAACACAAAATAAAAAAATTCAACACAAAACTTACAGAACATATTGTATTGACTAATTCATTGTCAAACGCCATTGTAGAATGGTTAGAACGACTCTGGGTACGAGGTGATTCACTAGTTGAAGTTCGACGGGTTTCTTTTGATCGACTCCGACTACGTGGTAATTCACTAGTTAAAGGAACCACATTAACTACCCTTGAACGAATCCGGCTGCATGGCAATTGTCCAATCAAAGGCATTAAATCCAATTTCTCTTTTGTAGGAATTATATCCAATACCTTAAAATTTCGATATTCCTGTTTAATACAGAAAAAAGTATATTATGAAAATAAAATAAAAGTAATACGTCAACATATTAACAAAACTACAAAAAATAAAGAAACATTCACTTACAGAATGATTATTGAAATATTTCTCAAGTTCTTTATATTTAGGCTCTCCCACACATACATAACGTAACATCCTGGGAATCTGATGGAAATCAAGGTACTCATCTTCTTTAATATACCTCTTCCGAAGATCGGGGAAACGCTCATAGAACCAAACACACAACGGATATGGAAATCCACCAACAGTATACTCAGTTGAATGTTCGTTGGATTGGTTATCCAATGCATGTTTCATTGACGTAATGAGCTTCTAATAAGACACATTACCCTAGGGATAATCAGCACAAGCATTATCATCTTCGACAATGGGTGCATAATCCTCTAGCACCGTTGATTCATTCTTTTTACCAAATAAAATAGACTCCACAACAAGAATTTCCATAAGTTTAACAACATCTTCATCACTCTCACATACATGTTTGAAATTTACATCATCCTTCTGAATTTCATTACGGGACATAAAATCTCGAATGTCCTTCAATGTCACACCCTTAGACTTACCAAAATATCGTTTCAAAATCGTGCTCTCTCGTTTAGATGGTTTTTCAACATTATGTGCGGTGATCCTCAAACCGCACATAATGTGAAAGTCTTCAAGGGTGAACGATACATTATGCCCAAAAATCTTGAAACTAATGGAGTCTCGATCATTAGTGAATATCGAGAAAGACACAAGAAATGAACCAACTTCATGCTGCATTTGAAGTTCTCTATAGCCAAAATATACCGAAAAGTACCATTAGTCAGCTTATCTTCTTGTGCATGAGTCAAGAAAGTTTTGATTAAACTCTTCAAATCGTGGTTACCCTTCCAGTAAGCACGACAGTTAAACCAATCTCGAAACTCAAAATATATTTCCCCTGCTCTTGTAGAAGGAACAATACGGACTGAAAGACCTTTTGATAGTGTACTGTTTTTAGATGCTTTAGCTGCTGGAGGATTTGAAGGTGATGTAGGATTTGTAGAAGCCATCTGTTGAAAGAAAGTAAAAGATATCAGTTAAAAACTTCAGCTCAATGAAGATAAACTCAGCAAATATAAAATAAAAACTTCAGCTCCCAAATATTCTGAAGCTCACCAAAATAAAACAAAAAACTTCAGCTCCCAATATGTTGAAGGGTCACCAAAACAAAACAAAAATTGCAGCTCCCTATATGCTGAAGTTTCACCAAAACAAAGCACAAACTTCAGCTCCTAAACAAAAACAAGCTGAAGTTCACCAGTTACAAAACACAAAACTTCAGCTCCTACTTGCATAAAAATATAACACCAATAATTAAACACAAAAAACAAAAAACTTCAGCTCCCACTTTCAAAAAAAGATAACAAAAAACACAAAACAAAACTTCAGCTCCCTAACTAAAGAATATATAGAATGTTCATTAAAAACAGACACACACGTTCAAAAACTTCAGCATATCACCAAAACAAAACAAAAACTTAAGCCCCCAATATGCTGAAGTTCACCAAAATAAAACAAAAAACGTCAGCTCCCAATATGTTGAAGGGTCACCAAAACAAAAATAAAAACTTCAGCTCCCAATATGCTGAAGTTTCACCAAAACAAAGGAAAAACTTCAGCTCCTAAACAAAAACAAGCTGAAGTTCACCAGTTACAAAACACAAAACAGACACACACGTTCAAAAACTTCAGCATATCACCAAAACAAAATAAAAACTTAAGCTCCCAATATGCTGAAGTGCACCAAAACAAAATAAAAAACATCAGCTACTAACCAAAAAACAAAACAAAACATCACCTGCTAAAATGTTGAAGTTAACCAGTTACAAAACAAAAAACTTCAGCAAAGCACAAATTTAACACCAATAATTAAACACAAAAACATCAGCTCCATAAAATTAAGATATACATGACAAAAGTCACTATAGAACTAAACCCTAACAAACTATCGAACATGAATATCACAAAAACAAACAAAACCCTATAAAACATGACTATCACAAAAACAAACAAAACCCAGAAATTAAATCGTAAAGTTACTGCAATGTACCTGTGATTATACGTAATATTGTTGGCGAACAAACAGTTGAAAAATCAAAAACAATGACGATAACTGTTTTGATTTCGTAAAAGCGAAGAACGGGAGAGAGAGAGTATTTGCAAAGTAGAGGACAGGGGTTTACTTGAAGAGAAAGTAGTCTTTTAATAAAAAGGGTAAAATTATCTTTTCAAAAGATTTTTAACAAAAACCGGTACGGATGCAAACATAAATACAAAACGGCTACAGGTAAAAAAGGAGCGTCTAAATAGAGCGCCCCGTGCAATTTTTACTAAATAATCAGAACCCGCGGCCCAATTCGATGTCGGGGTTTACTTGGCAACAACTTTAAGAAATGTATATTTTTAGTTGTTCTTTAAAATAATAAGTAGTCAATTTTGCAATTAGATTTGGCAGAACAGGCAATTTTGCATTTTGCCCAACAACATGAAAGCTCAAACAACTACGAAAATATTCAAGATCAATGTTCCACACAGGAAAAGCGTAAAACAACTCTTGGAAAATATAATGGCATGGGAGCATCAACCACCAGTAGATTATAGCTGGTACTGGAAAAGGTTGAATTCCATGAAAGTGTTGATAAGCTAATAGTATCAGCAAGGAAAAGTATACATGTTTACTCCAAACGCGGGCGCAGCTACATTCAGTTAAGATCGTCAAAAAATTAGTATATATATATATATATAGGTAAAATAATAGATTTTAAAAGTATATAATATATATTGAATACTGTTTGTCGAGTATTATTTTTATTACTTTCAAGTTTGAACACTTTTAGAGAAATTAAGACGGGCTATAAAGGAAGTAGAGATTTATTCTTTGGCTTGCTTATCGAGACATGCCGCTGACTATAAAGGAGAGGCTTCATAGGTTGCAATTAAGTGCCAATGGATGTATACTAGTTGTCTATGTGGATTGTGGAGAGAGTATAATATAGGGGGTGGGGCGGGGGGTTAGGGTGGTAGAGGTGAGGGTGGGGGTATGGGGGTGAGTTGGAAGCAGTTTAGAAATATAACTGTAAATAGCAATATTGTCATAGAACAAATACAACAGAAGATCAAGTGTAGAGCAGGAGATTAAGTGTAGATTAGAGATTTTGTAGGGTAAAAAATAGCTACTAGTAGATATCAAGTGTTATTCCACAAATTGTGTAATTAGCTGTTTTTTCTTATCAATTTTGTTGTTGGTATGGAAATATTTCACATTTATTACCAAAATATATACGTTATATACATATTTTTATATATTTAGCTAATAAATATAACCAAATGTGCAACTTGCCCGAAATTATTGATAAAACCTTAACACTTTGAAATAAACAAACAAGACAAATTAAAAAGCAGACATCCCAAGTTTTAATCTCTGAATATATGAGACACAAAAATACAAAAATAATGAGTTCAACATATTCTGAACACCAAGTGGAACAAATGTTCATAGTAATACTTCTTTTAACTTTTTTATTTTTAAAAAAATAATAATAATAATAATAATAATTAGACAAGCTGTTGAATTTTCTGCTGCTGCATGCTGCAACGGAGAGTTGAGCACGGCCGGAGAGTTTCGCCGGAAAGTGGAATCACCGGCAAGTTATCGCAGTTGCAGATTTCGATCATCATACCATCAGGATCATGGAAAAATAGTTGATCAACGTAAATTCCACCTTCTTCAACTCTGCTCTTTATATACTCTATTTCCATCTCTTTTAGCTTTTTCTCTACTGTTACCATGCTCTCACACTGCAACCAATAATTAATAAACAATTTTAGTTCTAATTTCCACCCATTAATTTGATGATGTTATATGTATTTTCACCCATTATTTTTTATTTTCTCATTAAATGGATAAATGAATATGTTCACATAAGGTTGTGTATAGAGTCAAACTTCTCCATAACGGCATCCATATATAACAACACTACTCTATAAAAGCTAAATTTTTTCGAAACAAATTTTTATGTTATGTTATAATATATCTTCGTTATAAGATCTAAAAATATTCGAACAAACAAGACTGTTATAGAAAAGAGAGGTTTGACGGTACCTGGAAAGAAATGTGATTGTCCTTTGGATTAATGGTGCTAATCTTGGGCATGTTGTCTGGATCCTCAGATTGCAAAAGATGTATCCCAATCCCATAATTAAACAACCTGCAAATTCAAGTCACTTGTAGTTAATATATCATCACTATATGTGGTTAATTTAATTAGTACCTTAATTAAGATTTTAACCAGCTTAAAAATAAAGATTTACATATATAAAGTTATAATTAATCTATTACTCACCAAGCTCCATCAAATTTAAAAGAACCAGGCCTTCTAATTGGAAAGAATCCAAGAATATTTTGGTAAAAACCAAGAGATTTTTCAACAGATCTGCATACTACTGATATGTGATTCAATGACTTTAAATGCAAAGGATTCTCCATATTATCCATGAAAAAAGAAAAAGAAAAAGAAAATTAAAGAAACTAAGATTTAGAGAGTAAAGTAAGTAGGAATTGAGTAAAAGGATTAGAGGGGCTATATATAGAAAAAAGAATTCTTGAAATGATATTAAAAACAAAATTTGGTGACAACTGTTGAAGGCTAAAACAAGTAGATACCACGTGGTGACACGTTTGTTTTAATATTCAAAAAAACCATGCAAAAGCTTTTTTGACAATTAATTACTTGGCTAATTGAGTGATGAACTAGACAAAGTGCACTTGACAACTACTTGGTGACAAGGTTGGCATAGTTTGGTGAAACCCGAAATTCAAATTCAAATTCGAATTTTTTAGATTTTTGGTTTTGATTTTCGGTTCATGGATTAGATTTTGAATTTAATTTTTAAAAATTTTAAATTTTGGATTGGATATTGAATTTGTTACTTTGAATTTTTGAATATTCGAAAATTCGAAATTTTTATACTTTACATTTGGTTCATTATCCCTATGATAATAGTAATACGTTTACTACCATACTCCTTAGATATTATCTCACATATTTAACATTAATTAGTAAGTTACCGTAAGAATACTTTCTATTTGGATATGATTTTACTATTGCTACTTCTTATCGGCCATATTAATGTCTCTATTGCATTTTCGTGATAATAATTTTATTACTTGAATATTTTATTTGGATGATTGCGGCGAGAATGAAATACTTTTCAAACAATTTAACATGAATACATCATTTTGATATTTATTTTTGTAAAAAGAAGAAATATCTAAATTTATGAGCTCAAAATCGAAAATCCAAAATATCCAAACCGATTAATCTGAAATTAAACTTAAAAAATCCGATCCAATCCAAACTTATTGAGATTGAATCTGAATTGTCATTTTTTTAGTCCGAAAACTAAAAATTCAAACCGAAATTTTCATACCTAATCCAAACTATCCGAGAGCCCTCCCCTACTTGGTAAATGGCATCTATAATTTTGTACTGATCTTATCTACATATGTCATGTATCATAGGAACATTTTGTTATACGGGTAAATAACAGTGGTCCTAATATTATACATGTTATAGATAATAATCTACAAATTGTTACATCAATATTGAGAAGAGATGGAGCAAGCCTATTAGGTGCGGGGTTCAGCCGAACTAATTAATTTTACTTAAATATTATATTTATATTAAAAAATTCATCAAATATAATTTATATAAATATTTAATTGTCAACTCACTACCTAAGACAAGCTATGAGTTCCATAGCATATTCAAAACACGTGAACTTTAAATCTTGGCTCCACCTATATCAATGAGTCATAATAGAAAAATTAAAATATACAATGGTGAAGCCATATATATTTAAGGGGTGTCAATCGATATTCCTTTTTATGAAAAATTACATTGTATAGCTAGATAATTTTTTTAAATATATACATATACTAGCATCATCTATATTTTATTCACCTTGTCTTATCAATCATGTGTCATTATCATTTTTCAACAAGGCTTAATTAAATTGACATTCCTCCCTCTCTTTATCCCCCTCTTGTGTTCCTTACATAGAGATTATTCACTTTCTTTTAAGCATAAAATTTTTTCACCCTTAATTAAATATTTTGAGGTTGAGTTGAAAATTAAAAATTTTTTGCTATGGAATATTTTCCTTTTAATGAATCTTATGTATTGCGCTTTTGAATTAGTCGGCGTTCCAATACAAATATCAAACTTCAGCAGGGGCGGATGCAAGGTAAAAGAGCCGGGTTCAACTGAACCAATAAATTTTGATGCGGAATATAAACTTATGTGTAAATATTCACTAAAACTCGAACAAATAATAGATCTAAACACATAGCTTTAAAAATATAATGGGTTCAATATTAAAAACCTTAAAGTTGAACCCATAAATTTTAAATCATGGATCTGTATTTGAACTTCGGTAAAACAAAAATATGTTCTTACATAGTTGGTTTTGTATATTATTGAATTTGATATTTGTTTAGGTAAGAAGTCATATCATGTGGACGTCTTCTTTATGAAAAGCTTAGTAAAATGAGTTCTCTAAATTATACATATACAAGTTATTATGACTGATGTCCTTACAAGCCATCTCAGTTATAATCATCAACTTGATAGGGAACTTATTAAAATATCTTATTATAGACATGTTCATTTAGCAATTGTTATTCTTTTTATAGTTCTTTTTTTTGTACGTATTTTAGGGCCCGATTAATTCGGAGTCACACCAAAAATTAGTCTTAAAGTATGCCCTATCAAGGATGATTCTATACTACATATACTTCTAAGCTCTAAATTCAGAATGAATGAATATTTATCATTCTACTACAACCTTTAATGATTACTTTTAATTTTTCGTAATACGCAAAATCTAAAGTTAATCAATATTAATTGATTACTCCCTCTGTCTCATATTATATGTTGTGTTTCTCTTTTACATGCTCCTCAAGAAATATTAATTAGGAAAGGGGTTGGACTATTACCCTTATTTATGTCTTAAGATATAATCCCTCTTCATTGGATATTTATTTTACTTATGTGTTATATTCATTTTCAAGAACAATTATTACTAAGGTAAAAAAAAAGAAAAAGACAATCAATTTTGTTTTAAATTTTTAAAATAATAATTAATTTAAGACAATATTTTTAGTAACCATGACTGTTAATATGAAACGGAAGAAACAGTAGACATGAGCATGTTGTGATTTTAGTTGAGTTCATTAGTCTATTTCTGTAGAGGTGTCACCACGCAAGAGTTTCCAAAACGACATAATTTTAATCCTAATTTGTCTTCCCTAATCAAAACAATAATCATTAACTTGGTAGTCAATGCATGTTACGCTACCTCCTACTAAACACTATGAAACCAAATTAATCGGAAATTAATATTATATGCTCCTAGAGCTATAATGCAGGATAAGGTTGTGTACGATAGATCCTTGTGATTCAATTTTTTTCCCTATTCCGCACATAGCGGAAGCTTATGTCACGACCCCAAAACCACCGTCGTGATGGCACCTATCATGAAATCAGTCAAGCTACACATTTCTTTTGTTACCAGATAATTTCAGAAAAATTCATTATATTTGCAGCAAAAGTCTCATGCTTATAAAGCATTTAAGAGTTTAATCATCATTGAAAACATAAGTAAGAGGAAACCCGAACCCAGATCGAGTGTCACCGAGTCATGAGCTACTACATCGAATATCAAAATACAATGTCGACATAAAGTGGTCTGAAATAACTAAATAAGACAGGCAGATAGAGAAGGAGATAATCGAGGCTGCGATCGCCAACTGCTACCTCAATATCTCCAAGGAACTCTGACTGCAGCTCAACAACCACTACCGGGTCCCGTTGTATCTGGATTTGCACACGAGGTGCAGGAGGTAACGTGAGTATACCAACTCAGAAGTAACGAACCCAAACTACTGGCTGAGAGGTAGTGATGGACTAAACCTCAATAATTGTAACGAAAATAGTACACAGAATTTAGGCATGCTCACAATTTCAATAGATAATGAAAACAGAATATGACTGATATGATGAGTAACTCAAGTATATCTCAGTATCCTACATGTCAATGTATCAACAGTGTAGAAATGCACATAGCGCTCACAGCTCTCACACAGAAGTCCACTCAGTACTGTATATGACTCTCAGGCCCAGGGAAAATTCATCCCGGAATATGCATAAACACCGGTGACCGTAGTCACTCAGTACCGAGGAAAAAGGCAAAT
Organism: Nicotiana knightiana; assembly: GCA_005239525.1. NCBI lineage: Eukaryota > Viridiplantae > Streptophyta > Magnoliopsida > Solanales > Solanaceae > Nicotiana > Nicotiana knightiana. The sequence continues at coordinate 17,981 of ML393401.1, forward strand.
CTAGCCTCCACGAAGAAGATCCATCTCCGGAATACAATACTCGGACAAGATCCATATCCAGGGACGATCCATCCCTCACATATCATCAACTTCGGACAAGATCCATGTCCAGGGAAGATTCATCCCTCAATATCAATGCGCTCACTGGGGGTGTAAAGACTCCGGAGGGGCTCCTACTGGTCCAAGCGTTATATCAAGCTAACGAAGGCATGATCAGAGTATCAATGCAGTGTACAGTCTGATCCCATAACTATCTCAATAACAGGCTCTCGGCATCACTCAGTCATTACTCTCTAGTATCGCTCACATGGGCGCACAAATGCATGAACTAGCCCGAAAAAATGATAAATATACATGAAATCAACAATTACCGAGACTGAGGCATGAAATGATGTACTATGACAGGACTGAGTATACAAAATCAAATAAACACATAAGGAGACAAAAATATACGACCACTAGGGTCTCAGCATGTTCGGGGTAAAGCCCTAACGTTTGACTTAGCATGATTTCTAGCATGTTCACATTAACCACATCAATAAAAGTGCAAATATAAATCCGGAATAGCTACTAGACAGTGCCATGGGATAAGCCAGGCCACAAATTACTTAGTGCACACCTGCACGCCCGTCACTTGGCATGTGCGTCACCTTAATTATAATCATATAGCATATAGTTCGGGGTTTCAAACCCTCAGAACCAAGTTTGGAAATATTACTTACCTCAAAATCGGCTAAAATCCTAGCCCTCAATGCCTTCGCCTCAACACTCGGCCTCTAATTACTCCAAATCTACCAAAAATCATATCTACATCATTAATATATGCTAAGGAACGAAGCCCACTCGCAAATTATCAAATTCAACCAAAAATCGAAATTGGCCAAATCCGACCCCCCAGGACCACATCTCGAAATTCGATAAAAATTACAAAACTGGAATTCTTACACTTTCACGAGTTCATACATACCAAATACACCAAAATCCGACAACAAATGGCCCCTCAAATCTTTAATTCAAAGTCTAGAACTCCAAGCCCTAATCCCTCAAATTACACCATTAAACCCCACTAATTTCATGATTAATCAGCTAAATACCAACATAGAATCGAGTATTAGGTTCAAAATTGTTACCTCAATGTGTTTCCCTTGAATCCCTTTTCAAAATCCCTCAAAAAGCTCCAAACCCGTCTTTAAAAATGGTGAAGTATGAGAAAATTCGCGAAGTGCAACTTATATAGGTTCTGCCAGGGATTCCGCACCTGCGGACACTTAACTCGCACCTGCGGTCCCAGGTGCACATCTGCTAAACTCACCTACGCCACTTCGCATCTGCGGTTGCCCCTTCGCACCTGCGGGCTCACAGGTGCGAGCCTCTCTTCCGCACATGCGCTCAATTGCCCATGCCTCATCTTCCGCATTTGCGATCCATAACCGCACCTGCGATCGTCACACCTGCGGCTCCCCATCCGCAGGTGCGGCCACACCAGAAGAATTACACCAGCCCATTTTCAGTAGTTCAATCTTCTCAAATCCAATCCGTTAACCATCCGAAACACGCCCGAGGCCCTCGGGGCCTCAACTAAATATACCAACACGTTATATATCAACACAAAAACTAAGTCGAACCCTTGGAACACTCAAACCAACATCAAGTTACCCAATTTACTCGAAATTCAAACCTAAGGATTTCTAAACTTCCGAAATTCGCCAACGATGTCGAATCTGACCAAACCTCATCCGAATGACCTATAATTTTGCTCACATATCCCAAATGACACTACAGACCTGTTCCAACTTTTGGAATTCTATTCCGACCCCGATAGCTAATTTTTCAATACCGACCGGAAATCACCAAAACTCCTATTTCGCTAATTCAAGTCTAATCTATCACGGACCTCCAAATAACATTCCGAATATACTCCTAAGTCCCAAATCAGCTAACGAAATCATCTGAAACACAAAAACTCCATTCCGAGATCATATACCTATAAGTCAACTTCCGGTTGACTTTTCCAACTATTGAACCAAGCTAAGAGACTAAGTGTCTCCTTTTCTCTCCACAATCACTCTGAACCCGAGCGAATCAACCCAACACCACACAAAAGAGATGAACCACATAAGCAATGAAGCACAAATAGGGGAAACATGCTAAACTCTCGGAATGACCGGCCGGATCGTTACAGCTTAGGTCGCCGGACTATCCTTTTTAGAGTTAGTAATGGCAGCACAAAGAATTCATAATCTAGAGTCCATGAATTCAAGAATAAGTATTATTGTAACGACCCGGTCGGTCGTTACGTAGAATCTGCATTTATATTTACTGTTATTGCCTCGTCATAGCTTGGTTAAACCGTTCTTGATGTGTTAGAGTTGGTAGGCTTAGAATCGGAATAATTATAATGAGAATTTAGTCACTTAATCTTTAAAAATAGCCTTAGAGTTGGAAAAGTCAACTGAGAGTTAACTTATTAGTAAATAACCTCGAGATGCGAATTTTATGGCTCATATATCTTTTTTAGGTTATTTGAGACTTAGGAGTGTGTTCGGAATATTTTTGTGACGATCGGTGTAGAATTAGGCTTGAATTGGCGAAAGTTAGTTTTGGTAATTTCCGGTCGGCAGTGGAAATTAGGCTATTGGGGTCGGAATGGAATTCCGATAGTTGGAACAGGTTTGTAATGTCATTTTGGATATGTCTGCAAAATTTCAGGTCAATCGGAGTTGTTTTGGATAGTTTCGACATCGTTGGTGGATTTTAGAAATTTCAAAGTTCTTAGGCTTGAACCCGATGTTATTTTTAGTGTTTTGAGAGTGCAACTAAGTTTGAATGATCATTTATAATGTGTTGGTAAATTTTATTGGGGTCCCGAGGGGCTCGGGATTGATTTCGGGTGGTTAGCGGGTATTTTTAGCCTTAGAAGAACTGTTGTTTTTGCTGGTGTGTTGCAGGTAGGATTTTCCTCTATGCGATCGCGTGGTGTCTTATGCGATCACATAGGCCAGTTGGTGAGGCCCAAGAAATTGTTCTGTGCGATCCCAGGTGAAGAGGTGTGATCGCGGAGTAGAGGGAGAGAAGGCAGTGCGATCGCATGAAGGAAGGTGCAATCGCACTGTGTTGGGCGCGTGGCTGGCCAAGGAGGAAATGGGTAGTGCGATCGCGTGCAATGTGGTGCGATCGCGTGAGGGAGTGAGGAAGGCAATATGAGAACGCGCCTGGGTGCGTGCGACCGCACAGGGTATTTTATAAAACCCTAGGCAGTTATATTAAATTAATCCGCGACCATAACCCACTTTTTCACCATTTTTGTACGGGAAAAGAGCTTTTGAGGCGATTTTTGAAGAGGGGAATCAGTGTTCTTCATAGAGATAAGTGTTTTGATCATTAAAACTCATTTATGGGTGATTATAGAACACAATCTCAGCATTTAATTCATGAAAATCTATAGAAAAGGTGGATTTAGAGCTCGAGATTATGAGACCTTTAGGGATTGGTTTGAGGAGTCAAACGAACTCCGATTTTAGTGTTCTTTATATGTACGGAATCGTTAGATGATGAAGAACATTTTTGTATAAAAAATTTTGAGTTTCGGGACACGGGCCCGGAGGTCGGGTTTTGAGCTAAATTTGGTACTTTTCAATTGGAATTCATTCCTTGAGCATAATTTGATGATAAAAATCTGAACTTGATAAATTTGGAGCACTCAGAGGCCGAATTTAGAGGCAAAGGCACTGCGGAATAGTATTTCAGCCGGTTTTGAGGTAAGTAACCTTTTCAAACTTGATTCTGAGGGTTCGAACCCCGAACTAAATGATTTATGACTATTGTTGAGGTGACGCATATGCCAAGTGAGGGGCGTGCACCGAGTATTTGTGGCCGAGCTTACCCCATGGCACCGCTTAATGATTATTCCCTGATGATATTTGTGCTTCTGTTAATGTGGTAAGTGTGAACCTGTTAGAAATCATGTTAAGTATAAATGCTAGGCTTCACGCCGAAAATGCTGAGACCCGAGTGGTCGTATATTACTGTCTCAGTTTGTGAATTATTTGATTTCATATACTCAGTCCTGTTATAGCATATCACTTCATACCTCAGTCTCAGTGTTGTTAATTATATGCATACTTATCATTATTTTTGGATGATGGAGGCATATGTGTTCCATGTGAGTGAGACTGAAAAGTAATGACTGAGTGAGGCCGAGAGCCTGTTATTGAGACAGTTATGAGATCGTACTGCTCACCGCAGCGATATTAAATCATGCCTTCGTTGGCTTGATATGGCGCTTGGGCCACTAGGGCCCCTCCGGAGTCTTTACACCCCCAGTGAGCGCATTGATGATGAGGGATGGATCTTCCCTGGACATGGATCTTGCCCGATGCTGATGTTATGTGAGGTATTGATTTTCCCTGGGCATGGATCGTGTCCGAAGTGGATGTTATGTGACGGATGGATCGTTCTTGGACATGGATCTTGTCCGAGAGTTGTATTCCGGAGATGGACTTTCTCCGTTGGGATGGATTGGCCTTTTTCCTCAGTATAGAGTGACTACGGTCACCAATGATTATGTACATTCCGGGATGGACTTTTCCCTAGGCCTGAGAGCTATATACAATACTGAGTGGACTGCTGTGTGAGGGTTGTGAGAACTATGTGCATATCCACACTGGTTTCATACATATATTTTCATGATGGCATGTAAAGTATATTGGCTTACTTGGCATATTTACTTATTCTGATAAATTGTTAGCATGTCTAATTTCTGTATATTGTTTATTGTAATTTCTGAGGTTTTGTCCGTCACTACCTCTCAGCCTATAATTTGGGTTCGTTACTTCTGAGTTGGTGTACTCACCCCTGCACCTTGTGTGCAGATCCAGGTACACCGGAACCCGGTAGCGGATATTGAGCAGCTGTCAGAGTTTTCATTGGAGTTGTCGAGGTAGCAGCTGGCGATCGCGACCTCGTCTTCTCTTTCTTATTTTACCTGTTGTTCTTTATTTTGAGACAATGTTGTCCATTTCTCCTTTTCTTTACTTTATGTTATAGTAGCTCATGACTGAGTGACACCGGATCCGGGGTTGGAAATTTTAAATTTTTGTTTCAAATATTGTTTTTAACTTCAGACTCTTAGTATTATCAATAATTTCGTTTAAACTTCAAACTCTTAGTATTATCAATAATTTCTTACTGAAAATTGAATTTAGCTTAGGTTAAAAGGGCGGCTTGCCTGGTTCCACTACAGGCGCCATCACGACTCTGAAATTGGGTCGTGACAGTTTTTCTCTTATTATATGTATATATTTTAGTTTTTAAAATTTTCATATGTAGGTATGCATATTCAAATAAAAATCGATGTATGATCCACAAATTTCGTTCCGAGTTCGCCTCTAGCTAGTGTCTATTGATACTCTTTGTCAAAAAATTATATTGTGTAGTTAGATAGGAATTCTTTTTAATATATGTTAAATCCCTTAATTTCTTCTAATATTTAATTGTTTTAACTCCCTTTAGTGAAAAAATCCCTACCCGACCTCTAGCATTACATGGGATCATGAACAAGAAAACATAGTACAATTAATACAAGGAAATATGTTGAAGATTAATTATAAGCACATCTTAATCACTATTTTTCCTTGTAGTATCAAAACTACATGTCATGATCTCTAGATGGTAGTTGTTATCATTAAATTAATTAAACCTAATATCCTGCCAGCTAATTAAATCTTTACCTAATTAGTGATGAATATAAAGTCATCTCATTTCATGTGTTTCTTATAATTTTATTGTAAATCTAGTTGTGTTTTGTTATTGATTAATTGTATGCTTAATTAGCTTGAAGAATTAGGACCACTCGTTTATATAAAAAATAATAATGGGCTCACTCAGATTTGATTTAGTGAGAATTGATTTTAGAACAGTTGTATTTGAAAAAATATTTATGACTAAAATCTTAAAACATTTTAGACGCTGTCACAATATGTAAAATTAATATATTAATACGTTGAAAATCAGATCCCTATGACTCAAAATATTGCAGCATCACCCCATGTGAATCTCTACCAAATTTATATTTAATCATTGCATTTCAACATTTCAGTAAAATAAAAAAAATTCACAACTTGAAATTATTACTCTTTTCAGAGTATTTCCTTTTACTTAATTAATTTGACATATTTCTCCATAACAACGTCAGCATTTACATGTTTGTTGGCAATTAAAACTCAGATTTTTTTTATATACTTTTTGTACGTAGTTCATCGAGGCTTCTTCCCAAATATGCGTATTATTATAAGTGAAAAATGTGTGATTAAGAACCCATCTGACTTAACTGATTAAAGTAGCTGATAAATATTAAATAACGATAAAATCTTTAAAAGTCCATTTAACTTTAGTCTTTAATAAGGGTTTACAATTCAACACTAGTGAGTGTGATCGTTAAAAAAAAATTCAGTAATCATCAAAGGCAGATCCAGAATTTTAAGTTTATGAGTTCCTAAAAAGTCTCAAGTTAATATATAATAATAACTAGATTAACGGACTGAGTTTCAAACTAAATATCTTTTTAAATTTATAGATTTTTCAATACAAAATACAGGATCTAAACAAAAGTTACTGAGGTTCACGGGAACCCATAGTTATTATGCTAGATCCGTCCTTGATAACCATGCGTGAAATTGATCCCTTGTACTTGTCGTTTATTTTTTATTTTATTTTCTAAGCAATAAAACATGATTTACTTAAAATTCATGATTTTTACAAGTAAACTAATTCTGTGGGCGGTTTTGCTGGTACAATTAAAAACCCTTCCAGTACTATAGTATCCTTAGTTATGTAACTCCAACCACTACGATAAACACATAATCAAGTATTTTGACTAGTATTTTGTTATTTTGTCTTTACGGTTTTTTAGTAGCCTATAGGACATTCAAAATTAAGAGTTACTTGCTAGTACTAATGTCTTTTGATTGATTGAGGAGGTGCATCAACTCTAAATAGTGACAACTAAAATTTAGATGTTAGTGGATTCTGACAGACAGATTGTATATTTAATTTTATTTATATATTTGAGATTTTTAGCACGAAAGTCATTGTATGTTTTATGGGTTTAAAAAATGATATTGGTTGAAATTTAGTGAGTTTTTACTATATGTCTATGCACCGGCATAAAAAAATATTGAGTTTGAATGAATATATTTGCCGAAGAATTGCATCAATACATAATGATTGAAGCCAACTTTAGTTGGTTAATCCGATCAGTTCATCAATGGTCGGCAAGTATGATGGTCCTAATGATTATCCTGTATGTATTTCGTGTATATATCACCGGCGGATTTAAAAAACTTCGCGAATTATTGGGTTACAGCCTTACAGGTGTGTTCTGGTTGTTACATCCCTTTTCAACCCCCAAAAGATCTATGTGTTATAGATTGTGGGTTAAAGAGTTTTTTCAATTAAAGTGACAAATTTGAGTAGGGATTATTTTATTTACAGAGTCGCCACTTGGAATTGAATTTTTCGGTGTTCCAAGTCACCATTTATTTGAATCCCTAGTCAAAAGAAGGTTTGACTCTATTTTTAATCGATCCGCGAAAATAAAGTTCGAGTAAAGAATTCTGTTGACCGGGGAGAAGGTGTAAGGCATTCCCCGAGTCCCGTGGTTCTAGCACAGACGCTTTATTGACTTAAACTCGGCTTGAATTAATTTGGACAAAATGTGATTTATATGATTTTTTATATTACACCTATCTACTTTTATTTATGGATTACTAGAAAAAATTAAAGAAATTTTTTGAATAATAAGACGTCGTAACCACACTACGCCAAGTGAATGCGTGATCGAGACAAAATTTATTAATTTTATCGTAACAGCGCTACGCAAGCGAATCCGCAGTTAGGATAATGATTATTAGTACATATTACTTTTTGAAAAGAAAAAAAAATAATTACTACACTTGAAGAAATTAATTTTTGAAATTTATTAAAAGTTACTATCGCGCTACGCAAGCGAATCCGCGATTATGAGAACACTTAAATTAGAAATTAACTACAACCATTGGATGAGGTACGAGATTTTTCGATTAATTTATTGAATATTAAACATCACGCTACGCAAGTGAGTCCGTGAGTGAAAAAAGGTTAAAACGCGCCTACTAGTTGCCTAGCATTTTAAATTAATTATTAAGGTGATTAAGTTGTTAAATCATTTTAGTTACCAAAAAAAACTTGATTTTTATGAAAATTAATTAAGTTTAAACAAGCTTTGATGTTAGAAAAAAAAGGAAAATGGGCAGGATGTTGACCCAACCCAAGTGCATGACCCAATTCAATTCATTAGAATGAAAAGGAGAAAATAATAGTCTCAAGAACTAAGGTGGCATGCTACATCAGTTGGAAGCCCATGTGTCGTTCCAACAGTTTTTTTTTTTTTTATAATCAATTTTTATAAGCCCATAACTCATTTAATCTAAAATCAAAATCATATGGCCCAACACTCCACACCTATGTGTATATTCAACTTAAACTAATCTTCTTAACATACAAACTTTAAGATAAAATCACATAGGCATACCACTGACTTGCTAATCTAACAAGAGAACTCAGCAATGCTAATTAAAAAAGAGAAACGAACAAAATAAATAAGACTCACTTCATCATCACCTATTATAAGATAACAATTATGTATTCTAAAACTTAGTAAATGCATTAATCCTTTAAAACAAATTCTGGATCCAACAGAAAAAAAATGATAACGTTTATAAGTCATGATGCTCAATGGTTCCAACGGAGCTTTGATACCTTGACTTTGAATAGAAATTAAAAGCTAGACTTACTACTGAAAACTCATAATTTTGCAAAATGGAATGGATGAAACCAGCATTCACAACCATACTAAATAACTCAAAAGAAAACCAAAGCTATCAATAATGAACTATAAAGTCCATACTCAGGTTCAAGACGTTACCTTAAATAGCAGGAAATCCAGTAAATATATAAGTGACGATTCTAAAATTACAACGCTATCGAACTCAGCCCAAAAATCTTAAACCAACAGCAACAAACTAACAGCAACAATCAGCAGATTTGAACCCAAGGAAATGACTCGAAGCACCTTGAGCCCCGGCAAATTCAAAGAAGAAAGAATCCAGAACTAAACTCTAAGAACTTTAGTTTCTTGAAAGGTTTTCTCTTCTTTTCTTTTTTTTAGAAATCTCACACAAAAGCACTCAAATTTCAGCTTACTTTCTTAATTTCAAGCTGCTGTTTTTTCCTCAAGTTGTTGTGTTTTCTTAGAGTGTAAAGGATGTAAAAATGTGTAAGATCGTGTTCCCCCCTAAAGTGAAGAAAGAGCAGCCCTTAAATAGGAAGTGAAAAGCACTTTTTTGGACAACTTTTGTTGACTAAAAATCTATCCAAAAGGACTGATATTTGTTTACCAAAACGTGCCCAAAGTACTGTCCAAATAGGAGAAAGGACAGTCTTTTTTCACCAAATTTACACACAAAGTAAAGTAGCTGCATTTCTAGCATACTTCAAATAGTGAAAGCAAACTACCCTACACTTTAATCTCATCATTCTACTTCATACTCCTCACTTTACAAATATCCATAGCATCCCCTACTGATTTTGAACAAACCACTAAATAGATAATTACATTTGAACCACAAACAAACTGAAAATAGAACTAGAACCACTAGATTTCAGCAATATAACAGACAATTAACTAAAATAATAGCTGAAACAAACGAGCACCTAATTGACAAATATTTTTTTTTTAAGATACTAAACTTTAGTTAATTAGTGCAACGAATTAAACATGATAATTAGAAACTAAAAAGTTACAAATTTGAACCTAAAACTAGTTTCAACACCACGGGCAAAAATTATGATACAAGAATCTGATTGAAACAATGAACTAACACAATAATTCAAAATCAACAAGCGACGACCAACACTACTAAAATTTGAATATTCTAACATAAACAAATTGAATCGTCGATTATCAGGATCTAAACCTTAATTCTAAATGCTAACAAAATCAGAAATCTAAAGAAGTTGATGAGGTCTTGGATTGATACCTAACTTCGTGAACTAAAATCTGCTCTTCTTAACACAACCGCGGAGGATGAATTACGGCCACCGGACTCGAGGTTTATTTCCAACTCAGTCACCATATGCCAAAAGACGGGTCAGTGGCTTGAGTAAGCAAGAAACATGGGGCATGGTGGCTTATAGAATTGGACAGAGGCCTTTGGGAAGTGGCACTGAGGAGGCGGGTGGTGACAATGGTGGTAGCATGAGGCGAGGGGGAGGTGCGTCCATGGAGGCGGGTGGTGACAGTGGTGGTAGCATGAGGTGAGGGGGAGGGTTTTGAGGATTTTGGGGTATGGAATGGGAAAGAGTGGGGGGAGAGGAGGAGCTGGTGAAATTTTGAGGGGTTTTGGGCGGCGGCGCGCGGTAGGGCAGAGGCGGCAGTGTGACTAGGGTTTGGTTCTGTCAAATATTTGTGGAGATTTGGGGGATTTTGGTTGTGGATCTAGAAAGGGGGTGGGTAGAGGAAGAAGATGGTGTAGGTTTGATGGTGTTTGGAGCACCACCGGCGGCGGCGCACGGTGGTGACAGTGGAGGGGCAGCAGCGGCAAAGAGGAAGGAGAGAGTGAGGAGAAAAGTTTAGGGTTTTGGTTTGGATTAAGGATTAATTGAAGCCAAAATTCTGATTTTTATATCTTTATATATGAAATGAAAGATTAAATTAAGGCCATTGGATTGAAAAGATCTGATGGCTAGGATTGTCCCCTTGTTACTTAAACGAAACGACATAGTTTGATCACGAAACTACGTCGTTTGAACACTAACCTGGCAGCCATTTACTTGGCATTGAAATTGCATTTTTAGTCACCTAACCATTTCATTTTTAGCCCATTTCCCTTAGTCTTATCTTATTAAACTACAATCTAATTAACCTAAATACCAACCAATAAAACAAGACCTGATAAAACTCATTAGCTAATAATTGAATTAATTATATGAGAAATCAAGTTGATTAACTTATCAAATAATTAGACAATTAAAATAGCACACACAAAAATAAAAGTATAGAAAATTATTTTTGGTATTTTTGTGACAAGAAATTCAATTAAAACACAAAAATATAAGAAAAATAACGATTGAAAGAGAATTAGCATTTACAACTTTAGGAGCATTTAAATGGTGCAAAATTAAGTATTCACAGTTGCCCCTCTTTGCTCGAGAACACGAAGAGTTTTCGTGCAAATATAAGTGAATGATGTGGCTAATTTTTGCTCACATATCACTCCACTGGAAGCATTTTTTTGTTTTTTGAAAAAATGGTGACCGAACCTTTCTTCCGAGGTTGCCTGCATATCCTTGGATATAAAGGAATCAGGTCAGTGTAGTTCTGGAAAATTTTGGTAGCTGGGACTACCGGACACTGGAGTTAAGACTGTTGCTGCTGTTGCTGTTGCTGTTGTTGTTACTGTTGCTTGCTTATTACATCAAAAGAAGAAGAGAACTACATATTGCTGCAAGCTAAGAGTTACAAAATTCCTATCTATGTGTCTTCTGGAGTCAAATCTTGATTTTTGACGTGCTCGCTTGTGTCGACCTTAGATTGGATCTTGATGCTCTTTGAAGAAAAGATGATGATTCAATCTCGATTGCTTGCTTTCTAGATCAGAATTTGAGAAGATGAATCTTGAGAAGCTGGTTTGCTGACACATTGTCAATGCTAACTCCAACCATCTTGTGGTCGAAAGACTTCTTTCTTCTGATGAGACACTGAAACCGCAAGCTTTTAACCGTCACATGTGCTCTATGCTGGGCTTGAAAGGCCATCAAAGACGAACAAAACGAACAAAATTTTTCTGCCCCAGTTTGAACTAGAAAAATTTTGTGAGTTATCAGAGAAAGTTATAAACTATCTAATTTATTAAAAGGCACACAGAAGAAGTAAAATAACTAGCTAAAAGAGATAAAATTTTGTAACGAGGGATTATGTACCCTACGTTACCAAGAGGATTGACAACCAGGGGTTGGAACCCTGTATTACTGAAAGGAAATATAACCAAGGGTTGGAACCATGTACTACTAGAAAGAAAACGTAACCAGGGGTTGGCACCCTGTATTACTGGAGAGGAATGTAACCAGGGGTTGGTGCACTGTATTACTGGAAATGGATGTAACCAGGGGTTGGAACCCTGTATTACCGGCAATGACTGTAACCAGGGGTTGACACGCTGTATTACTGGAGAGGAATGTAACCAGGGGTTGGTGCACTGTATTACTGGAAATGGATGTAACCAGGGGTTGGAACCCTGTATTACCGGCAATGACTGTAACCAGGGGTTGACACGCTGTATTACTGGAGAGGAATGTAACCAGGGGTTGGTGCACTGTATTACTGGAAATGGATGTAACCAGGGGTTGGAACCCTGTATTACCGGCAATGACTGTAACCAGGGGTTGACACGCTGTATTACTGGAGAGGAATGTAACCAGGGGTTGGTGCACTGTATTACTGGAAATGGATGTAACCAGGGGTTGGAACCCTGTATTACCGGCAATGACTGTAACCAGGGGTTGACACGCTGTATTACTGGAGAGGAAATGTAACCAGAGGTTGGTACCCTGTATCACTGAAGAAGAATGTAACCAAGGGTTGGTACCCTATATTACTGGAAGGAAATGTAACCAGGGGTTAGTACCCTGTGTTACTGATAAAACGTTGAATTCTTATAGGCGAAGTGGTTCTTCCTGGGTTAAGCTATGTAAAATGACCTGAGTGAAGAGTGATTCTACCCGGAACTATGAGCTGGATCCCCTAGGTGAAATGGTTCTACCTGGGTTAAACTATGTAAAACAACCTGAGCGAAGAGTACTTCTACCCGGAACTATGAGCTGGATCCCCCTAGGCGAAATGGTTCTACCTGGGTTAAGCTATGTAAAACACCCTGAGCGAAGAGTACTTCTACTCGGGACTATGAGATGGATCCCCCTAGGTGAAATGGTTCTACCTATGTTAAGCTATGTAAAACACCCTGAGCGAAGAGTACTTCTACTCGGAACTATGAGCTGGATCTCCCTAGGCGAAATGGTTCTACCTGGGTTAAGCTATGTAAAACACCCTGAGCGAAGAGTACTTCTACTCGGAACTATGAGCTGGATCCCCCTAGGCAAAATGGTTCTACCCGGGTTAAGCTATGTAAAACACCCTGAGCGAAGAGTACTTCTACTCGGAACTATGAGCTGGATCCCCCTAGGCAAAATGGTTCTACCTGGGTTAAGATATGTAAAACAACCTGAGCAAAGAGTACTTCTACTCGGAACTATGAGCTGGATCCCCCTAGGCGAAATGGTTCTACCTGGGTTAAGCTATGTAAAACACCTTGAGCGAAGAGTACTTCTACTTGGGACTATGAGCTGGATCACCCTAGGTGAAATGGTTCTACCTTGGTTAAGCTATGTAAAACACCCTGAGCGAAGAGTGCTTCTACTCGGGACTATGAGCTGGATCCCCCTAGGCGAAATGGTTCTACTTGGGTTAAGCTATGTAAAGCACCCTGAGCGAAGAGTACTTCTACTCGGAACTATGAGCTGGATCCCCCTAGGCGAAATGGTTCTACTTGGGTTAAGCTATGTAAAGCACCCTGAGCGAAGAGTACTTCTACTCGGGACTATGAGCTGGATCTCCCTAGGTGAAATGGTTCTACCTGGGTTAAGCTACTAAACTAGGAGGTATGAATAGTAGTGATGCATGCCAAAAATAAAAGAAAAATGGAGATTTTAAGGAGCTTATGTTTGGTGACATTCATCCTTTAAGAATCGTCATTTTTCTTTTATTTTTGGCATGCATCACTACTAAACTAGGAGGTATGAATAGTAGTGATGCATGCCAAAAATAAAAGAAAAATGGAGATTTTAAGGAGCTTATGTTTGGTGACATTCATCCTTTAAGAATCGTCATTCTGCACTGCTTTGTTCCTGCTTCGAACAAAGAAAAATTTATGAGTTTTCAAAGTGGTGTTTGGTTTGTGGCCTTGATGCCCTATTGTGGTTTTGACTTCATGGCCTCTCCGCAGCTGAAGAACTGATTCTACCAGTATGGTACCGAGTTTCTCGGATACTCTATCACGACCTCTCCGCAGTTGAAGAACTGATTCTATCAGTATGGTACCGAGATGCTCGACTGATCTATATCATTTTCTGGAGACCTTAGATTTCCAATGTTGCCCCCAACTGTTTCATATCCCAGACGTCCTTGGTATATCTACCTTTGTCTCCGAGGCAATGCAATTTTTCTTTAAAAATCAAACTCAGTTGTCTTGCACCTGGTACCGGTTTGATTCTGCAATGCTTATCACCTTTTCTCATGAGGCAAGTCTTGCTTAGGCAACCTTTTCAGTTTCTTTGAGACACCTTGTTTGCCTTATCAAATGAGATCACAGATGGATCATGCCTTCGTCAATGCCGTATATGCCCCAAATTGTGCTCGACATTACGAGGAAACTGTGGCCAGTTTTGCAGCCATTTGTTTGCTTTGATTTTGATGAAAGATTAGACCGAAAGGGACTAAAAGAAAATTATGGGTAAAAATAGAAGAATGCTTGAAGGTGCAAAAGAACTGTGCTTAACAAAAGGCGTCCCTTTAGAGAAAAAGAACAGGGAGACTTATCTAGAAGCATGTGCCGGCTTCAATGAATCATGACATGCATTTTGGGCTGGACGCCTGATTCATCTGAGCTGTCTAATTCTCAAAATCCTTCGTTAAGTTTCCTCTTGAAACTGTCTTGGTTTTGCTCATGCCGGAGTACGAAGACTCTCATTCGGCCAGTAGCTCCCTTTGCGGGTTTTCGCCAACTGACCTCTCTTATTTCTCTGCTCACCGTCGCCTTATGGTGCCCATTTGGGTTTTCGCCAATAAGACTCTCTCATTTCTCTGCTCATTGTCGCCTTACAATGCCCATACGGGTTTTCACCGATAAGACTCTCTCATTTCTTCTCTTTTTTTTCTTTTTTTTTCTTTTTTACTACAATACGACATGCGGAAAGTTTCCCATGGCATGGTGACTTCAAATATTCTCAAAGATCGACCAGAAGTTCTTAACATGGCAAAATGGGAAAAGAACCTTGAACTGAATTACCACTTTTGGAACCGTTTTTACAAAAAAACGGTAAAATAAAACAAACTTCTGCCCCAATTTTGGAGTATTGGGCATATGGATTTTTGTTGTGATGGGACCGAACCCATGGTAAGGCTGCCTACGTATCCTTTTGGAANATTCGTCATCTCGATTTTGAGAAAATCATGTGTGAAAGTTCCACAGTGGGTATATATCAGATATAATATCTTTTGACTGCATCTGCGTTAATGGTCATGCCTGGTACCCTTCCTTCTTCATCTACCAGGTGCAAGGCCCCTTTTGGTAACACTTTCTTGATGATGTAGGGCCCTTGCCAGTTTGGGGCGAACTTTCCTTTAGCTTCTACTTGGTGTGGTAGAATGCGTTTCAGAACGAGTTGGCCCACCTCGAAGTGCCTTGGACGCACTTTCTTGTTGTAAGCGCGTGCCATTCTTTGCTGGTATAACTGGCCGAAGCACACTGCCGCTAGCCGTTTTTCATCAATCAACATCAGTTGTTCCAATCGGGTCTTTACCCATTCTGTATCTTCAATCTCCGACTCTGCAATGACTCGGAGAGATGGAATTTCGACTTCGGCCGGTATAACCGCTTCTGTTCCATATACCAATAGATAAGGAGTTGCTCCAACGGATGTGCGAGCAGTTGTGCGGTATCCCAAAAGAGCAAAAGGCAAATTTTCATGCCATTGTCTGGAACTTTGGATCATCTTCCTAAGAATCTTTTTGATGTTCTTGTTCGCCGCTTCAACGGTTCCATTGTCTTTTGGCCGGTAAGGGGTAGAATGGCGATGTATAATTTTGAATTGCTCGCATACCTCCTTCATCAAATTACTATTTNCAAATGAATCTATGCCCATTTGAAGCCTTTGGCTCGATTGGCCCGATAACATCCATTCCCCAAGAAAATTAAGGCCAAATAGAGGACATGGGATGCAACTCCGAAGGTGGAGAGTGAATCAGGTCACCATGAATCTGGCACTGGTGACACTTGCGAACAAAACTGAAGCAATCTCGCTCCATAGTAAGCCAATAATACCCTGCCCGCAGGATCTTCTTCGCCAAAACATATCCATTCATGTGAGGTCCACATACCCCCGAATGCACTTCACTCATGATCCGCTCAGCTTCTGTGGCATCTATGCATCTCAACAAGTTGAAATCTGGGGTCCTTTTGTACAAAATTTCCCCATTCAGGAAGAAACCGCCGGCAAGCCACCTTATAGTTCTTTTTTGATCTCCCTTGGCATGCTCTGGGTATTCCCTTGTTTTCAGGAATCGTTTTATGTCATGATACCATGGTTCACCATCTGGTTCTGTCTCAACAGTGTTGCAGTAACCGTGTTGATTCCGAACTTGGATTTCCAATGGATCAATGTGATTGTTGCCCGAATAAGGGAGCATCGAGGCTAAGGTAGCCAAGGCGACGGCTAGTTCGTTGTGAAACCTGGGAATGTACCTGAACTCAATGGATTTGAATCTTTTTCTCAGGTCTTGCACACATTGTCTGTATGGAATAAGCTTGATGTCTCGAGTCTCCCATTCG
>ML393406.1:0-24472 GCA_005239525.1 Nicotiana knightiana
TCTGATGAATTTTCTCCTAGGATCAAAATCTTAGTCTGATGAATTTTTTTCCTAAGATAATAACAAAAAAACCCTAGTCTGATGAACTTTCTCCTAGGAACAAAATCTTAGTCTGATGAATCTTTCTCCTAAGATAACAAAAAAAAAATCAAAATCTTAGTCTGATGAATTTTTCTCCTAAGATAACAAAAAAATAATAATAATAATAAAATAAAATCAAAATCTTAGTCCGATGAATCTTTCTCCTAAGATAGAAGACCTAGTCTGATGAATTTTCTCCTAGGATCAAAATCTTAGTCTGATGAATCTTTCTCCTAAGATACGAAAAAAAAAAAAATCATTTTTGATTCATTTTATCATGGATACACAATTCAGTAATCTCATTTTCCAACATAGGGTCTCCATTCCCTAGTTGATTTTATGTTTAGACATAGGGTCTCCACTCCCTAGTCTTCTTTCCAACATAGGTGCCCATTCCTTAGTTGATGCCGGCAATAACCCGATGAATCTCATTTCNTGTACATAACCTGTTGACCTTTCCAGACACCAGCATAACCTGGTGATCTCCTCTTTTCCTGACAACGGCATAACCCGTTGATCATTTCCAGACACTGGCATAACCCAGTGATCTCCTTTTCCCGGCAACAGCATAACCTGTTGACCTTTCCAGACACCAGCATAACCTGGTGATCTCTTTTCTTGACAACGGCATAACCCGTTGATCCTCCCCCCAGACACCGGCATAACCTGGTGATCTTTTTCTTGACGACAGCATAACCTGTCGATCTTTTCCAACATAGGGTCTCCAATCCCTAGTTGACTTTACCTTTGGGCATAGGGTATCCACTCCCTAGTCCACAATAACTCCGGGTGCACCATTCCCGACATTTTCACTGCTTTCAATAATGTAACATAGATTTTATTACAATAACTCACGAAATTTTCCTAGTGAAAACTGGGACAGAAAATTTCGTTCACTTTGATTTTACGCAGGTTACAATGGATTCGAGACGACCAAAAGAAGACGTCTCAATTCTGAATAAAAGAAAAGAAGAAAAGATAAGAGTTGAACCCCAAAGTACAGAAGCGGAAAATATGTGGACTGCTCGAGACAGATTGAAGTCACAAGCTATGCATGTCCATTCTTGATCCGAAAAAGCTGTAGAAGATTGAACCAGCACCTATAACTAACAAGCATCAAGATTCAGATCGAAGTCTGTATAAAGAAGCATCCAAGACTCAAGATCAAGCTTTAGAAGACTTAAAGATAGGAATCTTGTAACTCGTAGTTGATAGGTTTAGTTTAGTCTTTTTCATTTTTTGATTTTGGTGTAATAAGGAGCTCAGCAAGCAGTAAGCAGCAGCAACAGCAGTGAACTCACAGCTTCCCGGTAGTCCCAGCTACCAAAACTTCCAGAACTACACTGACCTGATTCCTTTATAGCCAAGGATATGTAGGCAACCTCTGAAGCAAGGTTCGGTCAAACTTTTTCAAAATGCTTCCAAATGGAGTACCAAACGGGCAAAATTGCTTGTAGTTGCTCACTTTATCTTTGCCCGAAAACTCTTCATATTGTCGAGCAAAGAGGGGCAGTTGTGAACACCCAGTTTTTGCCCTACAAGGAAATTACTCCTAAAATAATCAAAAATAGTTTTAATAAATTTTAGGAACTTTTCTTTATTTAGTTTCATTCCATGCATGTTTAATAATTCTAAAATCATAAAATAAAATAAAAATCATAGAAAAATGTTCGAATCTTGATTTAATTAGCATGTTAGATTTTAAACTTCATTTTTAGGATTTAGCTACATTATCAAATACATCTTCTAAAAATCAAAATCGCATTCGTAGGTTAATTAATTAATTAGTTGCACTAGTCCATCATTATATAAAATAAATACATAGGCTAGCCAAGAAATAGATTTAAATTAAATTTGAGTCTAAAGTGGCTAATTCTGCAAAAGCATAAAAAGAAGAAAAGGTTGTTAAGGTTAAAATTGGACTTGGGCCAGCAATCAGGCCCAATTCTTTACCAAAATCCGCCCAGCCCAAAAGGAAACCGGTCCAGAACCCACGACCCACCTGCCCGACCCGGTCCGGCCCAATACCCATCTCCCTCACCTATTAAAAATAAACCTAGACCTAAAGAGACCTAGGGAGACCCCCCCTATCTGGAAAAGAGAGACAGTCGCCCCACTCCCCTCCTCTTTTCTTCTTCTTCTCTAAAAAAAAAACCAGCCGCCGCCCCCGTTTCCACCGTGCGCCGCCGCCGGTGGTGCTCCAAATACCACCCAACTTACACCAATATCTTCCTCGCTTCACCCCCTTGCCGATTCCAAGCCTCGAATCCTAGAAAACCCCTTCTAACTCCATGAAATCTTAGACCCTAGCGACAACACCCTCTTATCACATCTGCCTCCATACCAGCCACCAGGAAAGGAGGGAACCAGCAGAGGCGGCTGAAGCTCGTCTGTTTCTCCTTCTTCAACAGAGGCAGCTTCCTTTTTCGTCCAAAAATCACTCCTGAAGCCACTCCAAACCGAACCGAAAAAGATCTTTAAGAAAATCCCAAAACCTCAGCCAAACATAACCCTTTCACACCTGAAACCAAGCTCGAAACCAACTTTAAAAGATAGCCACAAAACCAGTCAAAACCCAGCTTTCAAACCTCCATAAACACGGCTGAAAAACACCATGTAAATCAGCCGCATACAGCCTTAAAATTAGCTGCAAAAATAGTCATGAAATCCCCTCAAAAACTAGCTGCAAACTCACTCCAAAATACCCTCCCAATCCAGCTGCATCTCCACCCCAAACCCAGCTAAAAAGCAGTCACGAAATCAGCTCTAAAAAATGACTAAATTTCACTAAGAAAAAACAGTCAAAACAGTCACCATTTTTGCATCTTTTAACCACCGAAATTAGCAGCGAAAACACTGCTCAATCACCCTCAAACCACCACAAAAACCTTCAACCTTCTTTCACTATGAAAGTTGTAAAACCAGCTCCAAAAATGTGAAAACAGTAGCTCGAACCGCTGCCATTTTCGCCGTTGAGACAGCCTGGGATCCTCCATTAATCTTGTCGAAGTTCTGCGCCCGAGGTCATCGCCGATTAGATCCGGCTGTTCTTCTTTTTTTTAATTTTTTCTTGGCTCGACGATTCCGGTCCCGTGCGATTTTACTTGAGGTCGTTGGTCGAGCTCTGGTCATGGTTGGAAAGCAGATTCATAACTCTATTTTAGGTGGAAACCCATTGAGGTTGTCGAAATTGCTGCTAAGCTCCATTCGAACTGTTAGCTGCCTTCATTTGGTTGTTTACAATTTCTTTTTCATTGTCCAGGTATGTATATGATTACCCGAAATTCTCTTCTGAATATGAAACTTGGTTCCATATACTTCTTTTGGATTAAATGGAAATGCTGATTTTTCTCGTCATGTTTTAATCTTATTTATTTACTGTTATAGTCTCATTTCTTTGCTCCAATTACTTGGTGTTTGCTCACTTATTTGGTCTAGTCTTTGGGAATTGAACTATGATCCCGAGCTAGTTTAATTTTGGTTTGAATCACATTGGTTGTATTGACTCCCTTCTTGAGTTTCCGCGTTGTTTGGGTCGTAAAAATTTGAATGTATGTCCATTTTTCCTAACTATGTTGTTTAATCTGTGAAGTTATGATATTCACGTAAACTGGTTCGTCGATATTAGGATCCATTATCTTGTGTCACTGAATATTGTCATGGCTTGTACAATCTATTTAATACACATTCTCAATGAAACATTAGCTTAATTGGCTGCTTCATTTGGTAGTAGGATAAGTGATTGTTAAAACAATCAACTTAAGAAGTTATAAAGGAGCAGAATGCATCCACTTTCGATAAATACATATATGCATATGGTGGTAGCCTTTTCATGTTTCTGGGTTTAATTGTTTCTGCCCCCTTATTGAAATTTACTTTGTTTGTGTGAAATGAGGGAGACTTTGTCGTTTGTTCTAAAACGTTCATAGGCGTACCCTTGGCTTTGAAATGGCGATACTTTGTTGATCTGTGACCATGCCTTTAGCTTGATTGTTTTAATCTTGAAAAACCGTATTGAATATTCCTCTTGACAATCCAATTTCCATAATTCATAGCCTTACCACAAATCTCAAAGTAATTTAGGAAATAAATCATGAACATCGTAGCTTGCTATAAGCACGATTACTAATAAATCATCACGACTATGAGTACGGCTCTTGCGGCATAGTCGTGATACGTAAACCCCATTTGGGTATGCATTTTATGCGACTCGGTCATAACTTCAAACAATAATAAAATCACACATAGCAATCGCGGGTGCATTTCATGTGACGCGGTTGTGATGTGTCAAAAAACAACCAGTGCACGCCATCGTGACTTGGTTAAGATAAATCCATAAATATTAAAAGCGGCTAAAAAGTGAAAAGGGCTAAAAAGTACAATAGGTTTAAAATATGCAAATAATTAGATAATTAGGCCAAATATTAATATTTAAGTGATTGTGCTAGAACCACGGAATTCGGGAGTGCCTACCACCTTCTCCCGGGTTAACAGAATTCCTTACTCGGATTTCTGGTCACAGACAAATTAAAACAGAGTCAAAATTTCCTCGGTTTGGGATTTCAATAAATAAATGGTGTCCCGGAACACCGTAAAAAATCCGGGTGGCGACTCTGAAAAGTAAAATAAATCCCAAATTTGAATAATGTCACTTTAATTTGAAAAACTGCCTTACTACCTTTCAT
This sequence comes from Nicotiana knightiana, assembly GCA_005239525.1. Lineage (NCBI taxonomy): Eukaryota > Viridiplantae > Streptophyta > Magnoliopsida > Solanales > Solanaceae > Nicotiana > Nicotiana knightiana. The sequence goes on from ML393406.1 coordinate 4,767, forward strand.
TAATCCGGGGGTAGTGGAAAAAGGAGGTGTGACAGGACGTATCATGGTTCCGGAGCCCGGTACAGGTTCAATATCTTTTATATGTGTTATCTATTAAGTTTGGTAATAAACGGACTTAGTTTGACGTGATTCAGACCTTAAATGCAAAATTTAATGTTTAAAAAAGTTTTGAGGAATTTCATTGATTTCTTGCGTTGATTCATCGTTTTAGTGTTGTTTTATGTGAATTGAAACCTCGAGCGAGTCCATATAGGTTATATGACTCGTGTATGTGGTTGACGGGGTCCCGGAGGCGTCGGGTGTGTTCTGGACGGACCACGGGTTATTTTGTTCCATTTTTGGAACTGTTGTTTTCTGCTTCTGATGTTCTCCTTCGCGTTCGCGTCCCATCCTCCGCGTTCGCGAAGTGTAATTTTGGAGGAGGGAATAATCCTCCTATGTGTTCGTTCTCCGTCTTCCGTGTTAGCACAATTTTCCCTTACATGTCCTTCGCGTTCGCATCCCACCCCACCCCATCGCGTGCGCGTAGTGGAAAGTAGAGTTGGGGTGGGTTGCTGGTCTCTCTTCATCGCATTCGCGTCTTAGCCTACGCGTTCGCGTAGGTCCCTGTTTCCCTTCTACGCGTTCACTTACACAGTGTCGTGTTCGCATAGTTCAACTGGGCAGCTTCAATTTCCATTCTTCGCGAACGCATTCCTTTATCCGCGTTCGCGATGCACAAATGACTGGACAAAATATAAGTTTTCAAAATCGAGGGCTTCACCATTTTCATCATATTTTGACCTCTAGAGCTCGGACCATGGCGATTTTTGATAGATGTTTCACACAAATCGAATGGGTAAGTGTTCTTCAACTAGAATTAAACATATTCCATGAATTAGTTCTTGTTTTTATCATATAATTTGTGATTTGAGTTGGGAAAATGGTGGGTTTTGAAAGAAAATTCCTAAATAGAAAAATCATGGTTTGAGGGGCCAAATGGCATCAGAATTTGATAAATTTAGTATGGGCGAACTCGTATCAGAATGGGTAATCGGAATTTGTAAAATTTGTCGGGTTCCAAGGTGCGGGCCCGGGGGTCGACTTTTTAGGTCAATTTTTATAACTTAGTAAAGATTGAAACTTTATCGTTTTGATTAGTCCATTATATGTTTTATGTGCATTTTGAAGTTGTTTTAGTTGATTTGAGCCGTCCGGAGGTCTTCCCGCCCGAGAAGTTCATTTTCAAGTACCGGTTGTCGTCTTCGAGGTAAGTATCTTGCCTAACCTTGTGTGAGGGAACTACCCCTTAGGAATTGGGTCTTCTATGTTGATTGTAGTCCATGTACGCGAGGTGACGAGTGCGTACTCGGACTCATTTGCAAATAGGTTGGCCTTTAGGGGTTCTTAGGTCCCTATATCTTTGGCATATGAAGTGGTAGCTATTATGGTTGAGTTTCTGATTACTAGCTTCATCCTCCTCTATTTGAATTAGATTTCCTTGATTTCGATTCCTCTTGTTGATTATTTAATCTTAATTTGACTTAGATAAATTTACCCTCTTCTATCACTAGGCTAAAATTTCTTCACAAACTGCCTAATTGATTAAAATTAGTATCATTAAGTCGTATAATTGTTTATCAGGAATTGAAATATCTATAGTTTTGCATCAAGCATGCTCGTGAGTCGTATATGATGATTTACATGATTCACATTAAATGTTACTTAGGTATAGTTAGCCATCACTCGTATTGGTGGTGGTTCTGTGGTGCCTCTTAATATTGAATATTTACTTAAGCTGAGTTAATTCCGTGAAATAAACTGTTAGGCGAGATTCGTTATAGCTGTTTCCCTTGCTGGGATGATTGGTTCTCTATTTATTTACTTGAGTATTATGAATTGTTGCAGTAATTGTTAGGTTTTTCTCCTCGTTACATTGCTTCATTGATACTTGGTTTCTCCCTTAAGTGACTTCTGCTTATTAGTGAGTTTTGCCACTATTTTGATTGAAGTTCTCGTGTTGAACTTATCGTCGCATCTTGCATTGCATTACATATTTATATTGGGAATGCGGTCTATGACCTGAGACTTTCCCTTGCATTGCATTGCATATTTACATTAGGACTGCGGGCTATGACCTGAGACTTTCCCTTGCACTGCATTGCATATCTATATTGGGACTGCGGGCTATGACCTGAGACTTTCCCTTGCATTGCATTGCATATTTACATTGGGACTGCGGGCTATGACCTGAGACTTTCCCTTGCATTGCGTGATTCAATATATTTAGACCGGGCTGAGTACCGTGGTGTAATTTTATCAGGATGGAATCCTTATGATTTGTTCATATGCCCTGCTTCTTCCTTGTTATATCACTTTTGGTAAGTCAGTATTGATAGAGAGTTATGCCTACGGGCTTATTTAATAGTTCCTTTATATGTTTCTATATTCATATTCAGTCATTCTCGTTATGTGCTTCATTAGTTTTAGCTTGCGGGATGTGTGCCTGGTGGTGTTAGTTTTGGCTTGGTGATTTGGGTGTCTAATGATGAGGTCTTCGTGTTTATTGCATAATTATCGGTATTATGGGATTTGGAAACAAAGTTCTTCCATATGTGAGACTAATTGCCAATTTTGAGTTGATTTCGGGAAGTTATCGTGATCAAAAGTGTTATTGAGCCTATGTGTGATGTGCTATGTTGTGTGGTCGTGCCTTATGGGCGTAGACCTGAGTTGATGCAGCTGGTTGAGGCTAATGCCGGATATGGATTTAGAATCGTGTCTTTTGGAAATGAGTAGAAGGTGAGGAATTGAGGTATAAGGCTTATCGATGGTGATGAGAAGGATGTATTGCAGTTGCGATGGTGTCATCAGGCTTATGTAGGTTGGGGTGACGTGGGATCACCCGCGGGTGTGTGTTGGAAGTGCGCAATCAGTGATTGGATGAGTTCAAGTGAATCTTGGCACATTCGAGGACGAACATTTATTTAAGAGGGGGAGATTGTGATGACCCAAAAGGTCATTCCATATATTTCTAGCTAATTCTTTGTTCCGAGGTCGTGAAAACCTCCTTCTATATTACCTCGATTTGTGTGCACAGCCTGAGCGTGTATCCGGGAAGCCTTTATGTGAAAAATTGATAAAAATGATATTTTTGTGTTAAAATTTGAATAAAATTGACTTTGGTCAATATTTTTAGTAACCGGACCCGGATCCGTGAATTGACGGTCCCGGAGGGTCCGTAGGAAAATATGGGACTTGGGCGTATGCCTGAAATCGAATTCCGAGGTCCCAGGTCCGAGATATAAATTTTTAAAGAAAATTATTTTCTGAAAAATATAAAGGTTTTTAAAAATGAAATTTGAGGAACTCGTGATATCATGATACGGGCGCGGTACAAGTTTAATATGTTTTATATGTGTTATCTGTTAAGTTTGGTAATAAACGAACTTAGTTTGACGTGATTCAGACCTTAAATGCAAAATTTGCTGTTTAAAGAAGTTTTGAGAAATTTCATTGATTTCTTGCGTTGATTCATCATTTTAGTGTTGTTTTATGTGATTTGAAACCTCGAGCGAGTCCATGTTAGGTTAAATGACTCGTGTGTGTGGTTGGACAGGGTCCCGGGGGCCTCGGGTGTGTTCCAGATGGACCACGGGTTATTTTGTTCCATTTTTGGAACTGCTGTTTTCTGCTTCTGATGTTCTCCTTCGCGTTCGCGTTCGCGTCACATCCTCCGCGTTCGCGTTCGCGTCACATCCTCCATGTTCGCGAAGTGTAGATTTAGAGGAGGGAATAATCCTCATATGCGTTCGCGCTCCGTCTTCCGCGTTCGCACAGTTTTCCCCCTTCATGCCCTTTGCGTTCGCATCCCACCCCATCACGTGCGCGTAGTGGAAATTAGAGTTGGAGCTGGGCTGTTGGTCTCTCTTCATCGCGTTCGCGTCTTAGCCTACGCGTTCGTGTAGGTCCCTATTTCCCTTCTCCGCGTTCTCTTACACAGTATCGCGTTCGCATAGTTCAACTGGGCAGATTCAATTTCCCTTCTTCGCGAACACATTCCTTTATCCGCGTTCGCGATGTACAAATGACTGGACAGAATATAAGTTTTCAAAATCGAGGGCTTCACCATTTTTATCATATTTTGACCTCTAGAGCTCGGACCATGGCGATTTTTGATGGGTTTTTTACACAAATCGAATGGGTAAGTGTTCTTCAACTATAATTAAACATATCCATGAATTAGTTCTTGTTTTTATCATATAATTTGTGATTTGAGTTAGAAAAATGGTGGATTTTGAAAGAAAATTCCTAAATTGAAAAATCATGATTTGATGGGAAAAATGGTATCAGAATTTGATAAATTTAGTATGGATGAACTCGTGTCGGAATGGGTAATCGAAATTTGTAAAATTTGTCGGGTTCCCAGGTGCGGGCCCGGGGGTCGACTTTTCGGGTCGATTTTTATAACTTAGTAAATATTGAAACTTTATCATTTTGATTAGTCCCTTATATGTTTTATGTGCATTTTGAAGTTGTTTTAGTTTATTTGAGCCGTCCGGAGGTCTTCCCGCCCGAGAAGTTCATTTTCAAGTACCGGTTGTCGTCTTTGAGGTAAGTATCTTGCCGAACCTTGTGTGAGGGAACTACCCCTTAGGAATTGGGTCTTCTATGTTGATTGTAGTCCGTGTACGCGATGTGTCGAGTGCGTACTCAGACTTATTTGCAAATAGGTTGGCCTTTAGGGGTTTTTAGGTCCCTATATCTCTGACATATGAAGTGGTAGCTGTTATGGTTGAGTTTCTGATTACTAGCTTCATCCTCCTTTGTTTGAATTAGATTTACTTTACTTCGATTCCTCTTGTTGATTATTTGATCTTAATTTGACTTAGCTGAATATTTACCCTCTTCTATCACTCGGCTAAAATTTCTTCACAAACTGCCTAATTGATTAGAATTAGTATCATCAAGTCGTATAATTGTTTATCAGGAATTAAAATATCTATAGTTTTGCATCAAGATGCTCGTGAGTCGTATATGATGATTTACATGATTTACCTTAAAGGTTATTTAGGTATAGTTAGCCATCACTCGTATTGGCGGTGGTTCCGCGGTGCATCTTAATATTGAATATTTGCTAGAGCTGAGTTTATTCCGTGAAATAAACTGTTAGGCGAGATTTGTTATAGTTGTTTCCCTTGCCGGGATGATTGGTTCTCTATTTATTTACTTGAGTATTTTGAATTATTGCGGTAATTGTTAGGTTTGTGTCCTCGTTACATTGCTTCATTGATACTTGGTTTCTCCCTTAAGTGACTTCTGCTTATTAGTGAGTTTTGCCACTATTTTGATTGAAGTTCTCATGTTGAACTTATCGTCGCACCTTGCATTGCATTGCATATTTATATTGGGACTGCGGGCTATAACCTGAGACTTTCCCTTGCATTGCATTGCATATTTACATTGGGAATGCGGGCTATGACCTGAGACTTTCCCTTGCATTGCATTGCATATTTACATTGGGAATGCGGGCTATGACCTGAGACTTTACCTTGAATTGCATTGCTTATTTACATCGGGACTGCGGGCTATGACCTGAGACTTTCCCTTGCATTGCATTGCATATTTACATTGGGATTGCGGGCTATGACCTGAGACTTTCCCTTGCATTGCATTGCATATTTACATCAGGACTGCGGGCTATGACCTGAAACTTTCCCTTGCACTGCATTGCACATTTATATTGGGACTGCGGGCTATGCCCTCAGACTTTCCCTTGCATTGCATTGCATATTTACATTGGGACTGCAGGCTATGACCTGAGACTTTCCCTTGCATTGCATTGCATGATTATCTATTGAGTTACGGATTGAGTTACGGTGGTTTATCATTAAGGAGATTTGGATTGAAAAGTATACATGTATGAACACATACTTACATTGAAATGTATAGCTGAAAGGCAATTATCTCCGAGAAAAGTAGTCCCGAAAGACTCCTATTTTGAAAGTATATTTGAACAAATGATATTTGAAAGGAGTAGTATTTAGGAAAGTATATTTGAACAAATGATATTTGAATGAGCAGTATTGGGAGAGTATATTTTAATACAGAGTATTTTAAGGGAACTATGTTCTGATGAATTCTTTTATAAAAATGTATACATATACATTCAGAAAAAGTATACTTCATAGAAGATTTTCCCATATCTTGAAAAGGTTGTATTTTCAAAAGTTTTCGACATAAGCACGTTTTAAAGGTTTTTTACTCGAGGATTTGACTGGTTTCTATTGAGCCTACTTGCTACTGCTTGATGTGAGTAAATTGATGCGGTGCTGAGTTTAAGGGTTTTATGGTATTGTGATTTCCGACTTTGGCTTGCGTGTTGTTCTTTCCTCTTTGCGTATTTCTGTCATGCTATTTCGTTGCTTTAAATACTGCGCTTCCTTCCAATTATCATTTTCCTGCCAATAATTATATTCGAAGATAGATAAATATTTTGTCACGGTCATTACTGCTATGTCTTTAATCTATTAGAGGAGTGGGTGTCTGGACTAGTCCTCGTCACTACTTCACCGAAGTTAGTCTTGATACTTACTGGGCACTTCTGTGGTGTGCTCATACTACACTTCTGCACATTTTTGTGTGCATCTTCAGTTTATAGTTGTTGGTAGATGCGCAGATCGTTGCTGAGGAGACTCAAGGTAACCTGCTGCTGCATTCGCAGGCTTCGGAGTCACCTTCCTGTTTTATTTCTATTCAACTGTACTTAATTATTCCTAGATAGTTGTACTTAGATTTGAAAGAAAGACTTCGTAGAGCTTATGACTTGTACTACCGGTTTTGGGAAAGTTTGTTCATTCTGTTGAGATTTTATATCGAGATTGCTAGCCTTCTTTTATTATTGTTGTTATTCAGTACCTATTAGGCATACCTAGTCCCTAAAACTAGGTTCCATCACGATACCCAACTGAGGGAAATTTGGGCCGTGACACCCTATTTGGGCTGCCTATGTATCCTGCGTCGAAAGATGAGAATCAGGTTTGCGTAGTTCGGGAAGATTGGATACGGGAGAGAATTTTAAAAAAAACACTGATTTGGAGAAATCATATTTTTTTGTCTTTGTATTTTTTTTTGTTGTTGAAAAATGATTAAACATGTGAAATCTTTTCGGATTTTTCTTTTTCTCCTTTTTTTCTCTATTTTTTTGGAAAATGTTGGGAAGATGCAAAATCTTTTTGGATTTTTCATTTTCATTTTTTTTCTTGTCTTTTCTCGAAAAAGTTGTGAAAGAAAAATATAACTAGGCCCTACTTGCTTCATTTTTCACCCTTCTTTCCCAAATATCAGTCCGCCAGATGACCTTTCTATCCTCAAATATGCAGCCCACTTGATACAATTTGGACAGGCTTCCTACGAAGGACACGGTACCTAGGTCCGATCCCTACTAAGTCATAATGATATGATGCAAATAAAAATGACCTAAAGGTTGACCTACTTTTGGGGTTCACTAATAATGCAATTCGGGGGAGCATATGGTTGATGGTGGATGCTCAAGCTTTCCACCCACTCCGTACGTCCGACGGTCCCTCTCATAAAATAAGGGTGACTCGACAAAGAGTTCGTGTACGCGACGCATACTACGAGACTTGTTACAGAAAGAAGACCCATGGTTATGCAAATGATGACAGTTATAAAGCGGTAAACACATAAGGAAAAGTGATAAACAAATAATCAACAAAACAGTAAATAAGACAAACAAACTAAATAAACAAAGAAAAAAAAGAAAACAAACACCTCAATCAAATATCCTAAAAGCCAACAAGATCAAGTATCAGCTCCAACCTACAAATCTCCAACAGAGTCGCCAGAGATGTCACACCCCATTTTTTACAACCTCACTTAACCCTCTTAAAAATGATAAGTGAGGGTCTTCTTCTAAGTTTATTCTTTTGGCGGTGAGGAAGAAGAAGAGGGGGTGGCGGAGTGAAGAAAAAGGCAGCGGCTAGGATAGGGGAGAATGAAGAAGAAGAAGAAGGTGACGGGTGGTTGTTTTAGAGAGGAGGGGGTGGCCGGCGGCTGGAGGTGTTGGGTTAGGGAAATTAGGGTTGGCGAATGGTTCCATAAGAAGAAGATGGTTCGGGTGGGAGTGTCTAGTTTAAAGAGTTATTAGGGTTTTAGGGTATTGGGCCGTCAATATCTGGGCTTAAAATTGGGTCAACTCAAGCTTAAAATTGTGGTCTTCTCACATAAAAACAAGACAAAAATTAGTCCAAAAATTTTCTTCTTATCCTTTTTTGGAAAAATAAAATATCAATACTATTTTTGTATTTTTTTTTATTTTATGAATGGTAGATAACCAAAAGTAACTAGACAAAATATCAATTAGCTAAATAAAATAAAAAAATATTTTTTTTGTGATTTTTATTTTTGTGATAAAATAAAGTAAAAGAGTCAAAACTAGTTAAAATAGCGATATCAGACCTAAACTAAATATTTAAACTCTAACATGTGTAGAATCTCGGGGAGGTAAAAAATTACATGTCTACATCATCCATTGTTGATTCACCTCAATATCGATCTACAATCCACCACTGATAACTGAAACTTCTTGTGTAATATCTTGCCACTAGGGCTTATGCCTCATTGGGGAACATCTGAAGTGATTAGACCGATCCACCTAGGGGCGATACCATGCTTCCATAACCATATTTCATAGTATCCCAATGTGATTCACATTACATGGGTATTTTAATCCCGTATAATTCATGAAATCCTCTTCAAATCATTACAATCGAAGGCCAAAACGTCATCCTTTATCTATCGTAATTACACCCTCATTCTACTACCAGGGCGGCATTCCATCTCTTCTATATGCTACTAGTCTTAGACTCCTTTGAGTTTATTCAGGCTATACTGAGCTTCCTATAACTTAGAGAAACCATCAGCTCTTTTGTTTTCATGGACTTAATCCTGAGGACTTATCCATTTCTCGTCACCTTTCCACACGTCCTTTATTATCCTTATTCTGTCATAAAACTATGTCGCTTTACTATACGTTAGCTTGTGACCTATACGTATCTATTTATACTACTCGCAACCTTCTTTCAACTTGCTTGAACCATATATTTCCTTATGTTATTCTGGAACATCAAGCGAGACATCATATCGTCTCAAACTCTTCTTTTACTCTCTTAACTAGACCTCTCAATACCTAGAAACCATAGGCTGGAAGATATGCTACTGACGATGCTGCTATCATTCCTGGATACTGAATCCCCGTGCTTCTAGATTTCTATCCAAGTATGGACTATTCACAACCTTCTGCATTTGAGTATTTCGTACATTGTTAACTTTTACCTTACTACCTTAAAATCTTGCATCGTATATGCTATCTCTTTAATGACCTCCCTTCCACATAGGTGTAATGTACGTCCATAACTTGAAGCTCTATTATAATACTTGCACCTCTGGTGCATACACAATCTAGTGGAAGCTTCGTACTAACTTCTTATGAGGCTGGTACTTTTCCAACTGGCTTTATCGTAGGGCCGTTATAGAACATGGTTGTTGTACTTTCTCTTTTGTACCTCTGATATCAAGAGTGATCTTGCAATGTTCTCAATCACGAATTCTATAATTTTCTGAGTCCAATAATCAGACTCCCGATTTACTTGGTTGATGTAACTCTTTAGTTTCTTCTTCCTTTTGATCAACCTTTATGTAGGCTTAAGCTATCTTCCGATCTACGGGTCCTAGTATTAGTTATTACTTTAGTCGTTCATGGGTGTTATGGAATATCCATGATACAATCTTCTACTAACTCAATCCTTTTTCTATGCCCTAGGATCAATTCCTTCTTTTAACTTATACCAGATTCTTCTATGTCTGTATGATTGTCAATATACATCCTGCATGTATAAAACTCCAAACTCTTAAGTGTGTTCATAACGTAACTAACTTTGGATTATTAATCGAATGATTCTTTTCATTCCTTATGAGCTTTCTTTAAGTGTAAGAAATTACTTTTCCTAGTCTTCCTGCTCCCTTGTTGCGTGCATACTTAGCTTATGTTAGTGCCAACACATATTGAATTCCATACAACTCATGTGATCTTGAATATCACTTCTGATTTTTCTTCTCGTTCCTTAGCCATGGTAGGTGCCACTTTCTCATGGAGTACATACAACGTTGTTGTGAGACTGTTGTTATAAGATCACTTCCTCTTTAGGTCACTGAGCTTAGGTCGAAACCTTCTTCCTTACTTCCTCGGCCAGTTTTTCATTGTAGTACTTACGGAGGACCCTCTGATTCTTGTAAAGCTGCAAGCTTATTAAATCATATACTCGATGAAATTTTTGATGTCCCTCCTCGCCTATAATTATTTGTGGTTACTTACTTCCACGCCTTTGTGCTTGTAGGGTTGCTTCTCAACCTGATATTTTGACTATCTTCCTAGTGGCACTCTCTTTTATTTCCGTAATACCCATACGAAACCTTTTACTACCCCAACTCTTATCTGAATATTTCCCAAGGGTTCTGATGTCATATCTGCAAGATTGAACTCCCCATGTTGGGGTTCACTATGTTTATGTTGCATGATCTGTTGATTTATCTGTATTCTCTTGTCTAGCCATGACTAGACTCTTCCCGAATCAACTTCTAACCGCTCGTTGATCCATTCTCATATCAATACTCCGCGTAATCTTTCTTGGGTTATTTCCTTTGTCTTAACTTACATCTTGCGCTGGCTTTTTATTTATTGATAACATCCCAGACCGGAACCCTTACTTCCTCTCCTTGGCATCGTGCTTATTTAATGTTCTAGAATCGTAGCATTTACGTAGGAGCTGAATAAGTGTAATCTCATTCCTTTTTCTTTTTTACCACATTCTTCCTTTACCATTCCATGATTACTAGAACCACTTAATTCTGACTTCATGGAACATCACTCCATATTCCCCCCTTTAGGGAAGTAATAAGATTATGGCGTCTTTTCACATCATTGATGACCCTTACTCGCCTTGCGGTAATCATTTTATACCAATGGTAACAAAATTCCTTACTCATGAGGGTGCCACTTAGTGTAACTGGCACATACCGTCCCTTAAGCTTAACTTTGCTCACACTACTTGTTTTAGGGAAGCGTCTTCCTAAATGACCATTCTCAGAATTTCTCATGAATTTTCTTATGTTGTCCATTCTATGATTGACGGAACTCAATCAAAAATTCTCATGATGCCGACCATTATCAAATCACTCATTCACTAATTCATGTTTAGGTTATCTTGTTTACCAATCCATATTGGTTTCTATTACTTTGGGATCTAACTTTTCCTTTTGTAATCACGTTAGAGTTGCGAACTTATTTATCGAAATGAAGATGTGACTTTATGACCTATATTCTTTTGTGGCCTCAAGGCCTATCACCTCTCGTATTTTCCTTCACTTGACTATAGACTCTGTAATACTATCATCATTTTGATCTACCGTTACCATCAATGTATCACATCTTACTCATAATGCTTCCTTGTCTCTCTTCTTGTTTCCCTGCTAATATTTCTGCCTATCCCTTTCTTTTGAAAACTTCAACAAGACATTCTTTTTCTTTTAGCTCCCCTTGATTCATTCGTTGGCTCTTCGGTTTGCTCAACGTTTTCGCTCTACTAGGGACAGGAGCCACACTAAGGTAGTATTTATCCCTTCCATACTTTCAGTGCATATCTTCTAGATTTTCTTGATCATGCTAGTATTCACATATAATTATAATGTTCTAGAGTGCACCATCTGGGTGTTTCATAAGGAGGTCTATTAGCACCTTTGTAATATCCTTCATAAATTTCAACTAACTTAAACAATTCATCCATCATTTTGGGTTACTCTACCCCCAACCGGATCCTGATGTCATGTCCTTTTCTTAAACCATATTCGTTTGCTCTCATAGGGCATGACTGAGATGGGTGGATAGATATTCATGCCTTAGGCCTTCTTATCAAGAAGCTTAATCCTTTTAGTACACACATTATCCGTTGAAGACCTCATATTGACTCATCATAAGCATCATGAAAAATCGAGTTCCTCTAGCTCAACTCTTCCATAGCCACATGCAATCTTTTACCAATCGTCTTTATGGATGTGGTCATCATCGTATTATGAATAAGAAAGAGTTTCAGAAATTGAGTTCTTACAACTGAGATCTACCACACGATCTAGAATGAGAAGAAAGAGTGACAGTCCTAAATGCCATGTATCCTCCTGCTTATAAGTGTGGTGCACGACAAACCCATAAACAAGACTCTACTAGCACGGCTTGTAGACTCCCTAAGACAAAACTGCGCTGATACCACTTTTTCACAACCCAAACCGATATAAAAACTCATACGGGCCTATAAGGATAATATGATCATTTGTAAACTCAAAACATAGTTCGGCAAGGCCATACAAACATTCATATACATGACATCTGTCCACAAACCTCTAAGACTACACACTTAACATAAAGTTCAGGACAGGGCCCCGCCATACCAAACAATACACGTCTAAATCATACTAACCAAACAAGCAACTCCTAAAAAAATGGAGCGCACCAACATCTTCCGCTGAGCTGATAGCCTACTTTGAGGGCTCTCGATCTATCTATCGAGACCTGCGTGCATGAAATGCAGTGTCCCCAAGCAAAAGGAAAGTCAGTACAAATAATGTACCGAGTATGTAAGGAATGAAAATAAGTAAATAATAGGCATGAGAGAGACATGGAGTACAAGACTCGACATGTACGTTTGCACAGCTCTGTGAATCACTTAATATTATAATGTCATGCATATGCATATAAATGTCATACTATGCATGAGTATATGTGTTCATAACATCAGCAAGCCTCTGAGGGCAACCCATCATATCATCTCGGCCACTGTGGGCAAATCATCAACGTGTACCAGCTGATCAGGTGGTGGTGCGTATGTAATCTTTTCCAATATCCCATATCCATATAATATACATATATACGCGTATATAACGCCATCTGGTCATGGGTCAATGTACATGTATAAATGAATGAAATGCATAAGAAATACGTTAATAAGATTTTCTCGGAATGCCATAAAAATCAATCCTTTCGTACTAACTTTATCAAATACGTATTTTTCTGAAACCCATGAACAGAAGATATAATAATAATTCACATGGGGAATCAAGAATATAGACACCCCTAGTATTTCTATGAATAGAGTCATTTATGAAATTTGTGTATTTTACTTGTTTCATTTGTATTATTTGGATCATGCCAAAAAAGAAAGAAGGGATAGCCTTAACATACTTAAACCGATTCTCTTGAAAGTCCCTCTAACACTGGTCAATAACGAAAAATACATGTGACAGCAAGATAAGAGTCGGAAAAAATTTGTATGATATTCTTGAGAAAGATTGCACCGTACTTTTTTAGAATTGCGAAATCTCGTGTTACATCTCTGACCATTGTAAATCACGTATGCAATCTCTCTTGCGTTGAAGAAGGAATATTGGAGGAATCTTGTTCCAAGAATGCCTGTATTAAGCACTTCAAGTTCTGAAAAAGTAGGAGTGCTGAATCTTTTCTCCAAAAATATATAAAGTGAATCTCGAAACGGGCTGTTTTTTAGTTTGCATTTATCTTCTTTTTCTGATCCAGTTAATACTTTTTCCACTTGCAATACTTAGATATATTCCTGAAGATATATAAATTTCAATAGTGGGAGGGGTGAAGAATTAGGAATAAACAAAGGCAAGTGAAAGATTGATTTGAATGGAGAATGTGTTTGTACTGCAAATTTGTGTGGACATGGAATTAGTACGACACAGAGCCATGACTAGTACTTTAATAAGGTGCCACCTTTCCATGTACTATAGGAGTCACTTAGTGGCTTTTGGACCACTTCATGGGCTGCCACGTGGGGGCCTTTGTCCTCACTTATTAATTATCCGTAAATCCTTAATTACATGGTTAATCTCTCATTAAATTAATAATTAATCAATTATTCACATAATTAAAAATTATCTCCACTTACTTAAAATACTACTTACTTTTAACATACCTTATACACCTTACTATCATGGTCATGTGGTACCTTGTATGTGCTGGGTATTATAGCTCAGACCGTATTTTATCCCAAAATGTCAATCTTTGACGAAACTCATTTTCTTCGATTTTCTTACCCTCTCACATTAAAAAAATTTACTCATCACTTGTTTGAAATAGCATAATGCTTATAATTACAAAATAATTTCATTCCCGAACTTGCGTTGATTAACTTACAACGAAACTTTAACGTTCGAAAATGCGGGATGCAACATCTCATTTCCGAGCTTCCATTAATTTATCTATGGCGCACTTCCATGTATGAAAATATGGGGTATAACAGTATTAAACTCTTCAGAGATCATGTTACTGAAACTATCACAAGAGTGTACGCCGAACTATTATTTTCTTTAGCATTCTCCCACTAGGACGAAGTACTACTAATATGTCACGACCCAAACTCTAACATATTGTGATGGCGCCTATCGTTGTACTAGGCAAGCCGATACTTCTCAAAAAACACTTCGATATTTCATAAAAATTACGTCAGAGCTTTTCATAATAGAAATTTCACGAAAGAGTTAAACTCAAAATAAGAAAATGCGGAAAAGATAGCCCGACATCAGGGTGTCAGTAAGTCATGAGCAACTATTACAACTATTCTGATAATAGCAAGACCAACATAGTCTGAGAAAAATCTAAAATACAGCTACAGGAGGATAGAGAAGAAGAAAGCAGGGTTGTGGTCGCCAGGCATACCTTACTAGCTCCAATGATCAGCAATAGTAAAATATCAGCAGCTGCTACCGTGCCCAGAGATACCTGGATCTGCACACAAGGTGAAGGGGGTAACGCGAGTACACCAACTCAGTAAGTAACAATTCCAAACTATGGACTAAATGGTAATGACGAACTCAACCTCAACAGATATACAGAAATAACGTGCAAAAATGCAGGCATGCTTTCAGATTAATAGGCAGCTGAAACAGTAAAATAGAGCATATACGAGCAAGGTAGAGAATAGAACTCTGCTACATCTACATGCCAATGCACATGCTTTATGAAATGTCATGTGCTCCCACTCTCAAGTGCTCAACCACTTGGTACTACATATGGCAATCCGGCCCAGTGAAATCCATCCTGGAACATATACAATATTGTCTGCAAGTCAACCAGTACCGAGGAAGAAGGGTAATCCAACCCTGAGGAGAAATCCATCTCCAGGTATATATATACATACTCAACCACTCGTTACCGCATATGTCCATCCGACCCAGGGAAATCAATCCCGGAACATACTTAACGCTGACTATAAGTCACTAGGTACCGAGGAAAAGGGTAATCCAACCCTGTGGAGAAATCCATCTCCATATCTCAATACTTCAGACAAATCCATGTCCAGGGAAATCCATCTCAATAATATCATTCGCGTTCACTGGGGGTGTGCAGACTCCGGTGTGCCTCCTACAACCCAAGCACTATCATAATCATCAACATAATTGTTGCGACGTGCATCCCGATCCTATAACTGTCACTCATAATCAGGCTCTTGGCCTCACTCAGTCATCACTCTCCAGTCTCGCACACGGGCTCACAATGCCATGAAAACTATCCCGGAACAATGATATGATGTGACAATAAATAACAATTGTGACTAAGACATGATATGAAATGCATGAATAAGACTGAGTATAGAATATCAATGAAACTAGTGACATGACAGCAAGAAACGACCACTACGGGTCCCAATAGTATCGACGTAACACCCTAACATGATATCTAGCATGATTTACAGGTCATTTACTTAATCACAAGATGGAAAGAGTCACTAAACGATTCCATGGGATGAACTAGGTCCTGATTCTCACGGTGCACGCCCGCACGCCCGTCACTTGGCATGTGCGTTACCTCAATACTAATCACATAACATATAGTTCAGGGTTTCGAACCCTCAGAACCAAGTTTGGAACCGTTACTTACTTCAAACCGAGTAAAATCCTACTCCGCAATGACCTTGACTTTCGACTCAGCCTCCGAACGTCCCGAATCTATCCACAAGCAATACAATACGATCAATATAGGCTAAAGGAACCAATTCCACAAGAAAAATAACAAATTATAGTCCAAATCCCGAAATCTAGTCAAACCCGCCCTCGGGCCCACGTCTCGGAATCCGAGAAAAATCACAAAACTAGAAAGCTCATTCACTCACGAGTCTACCCATACTATTTTCATCAAAATCCGACATCATTTGGTCCTTCACATCCCCAAATTATTCTCTCCAAATTCCAATCCCTAACCCCTAAATTTTCATTTCAAAATTCCACTAATTAGGTGAGAAAACAACGGGAAAACACCATAACTAAAGATAATAGAGCTAAATAAATTTCCTTACTGAATGCTCTCGAATCCCCTTCAAAAATCTCTTCAAAATCTCCAAAACCCGAGTTCAAAATGATGGAAATGGGCAAAAATTCGCGAAATCTCCTTTATATACTTTCTGCCTAGTGGAACCGCACCTGCGGTCTACATCCCGCTTCTGTGATGCCGCACCTGCGAAATTCTCATCGCAGGTGCAGATCTCACTTACTCGCCCACAGTCCGCATATGCGGTCAAACAATCGCACTTGCGGGTGCGCACCTGCGGGCCCTCCTCGCTTCTGCGATCCTTCCTTCCTAGGCGATATTCTGCATCTGCGCTCCCCCTCCGTATCTGCGGTCTCGCAGGTGCGCTCCTAATCTCGCACCTGCACTTCCAGTCCAGGACACTCTTTCCCGCACCTACGAGCATTCTCTTCGCTTCGGCGGTCTACACCTGCGGGCTCCCCACCGTAGGTGCGAAAACACCAGGACCATACCACTTCAGCAATCCTTCAAACTTCAATCTTGTTCCGTTAACCACCCGAAATCAACTCGAGGCCCTCGGGACCTCAACCAAACATACCAACACGTCCCATAGGAACTTAGTCCAATCACCAAATCATCTCGAACAACATCAAAAACACGAATTACCCTCGGATTCAAGCCTAAGAACTTCTGAACTTCCAAATTCCATAAATGATGCAGAAACCTATCAAATCACACCCGAACGACCTCAAATTTTGTACACAAGTCAAAAATGACACCATGGACCTACTCCAACTTCCGGAATTCCATTCCAACCTTGATATCAAAATTTCCATTACCGACCAAAATCGCTAAAATTCTAACTTTGGCCAATTCACGCCTAATTCTTCGACGGGCCTCCAAATCACATTCCGGACGTGCTCTTAAGTCCAAAATCACCTAAGGAGATAACGGAACCATAAAATTCACATCTGAGATTGTTTACACATAATTCAACATCCGGTCAACTTTCCCAACTTAAGCTTTCACAAAAGAGACTAAGTGTCTCAATTCACGCAAATATCACTCTAGACCTGAACCAACTAAATTGGTAAGTCAAAATATAATTGATGAACACAAAATAAGCAAGAAATGGGGGAACGGGGCTACAAATCTTGAATGACCGATCGGGTTGTTACATCCTCCCCCTGTAAACAAACATTCGTCCTCGAACGAGTCTAAAAATATACCTGAAGTTCAAATAGGTGTAGATATCTGCTCTGCATCTCTCGCTCAGTCTCCCAAGTAGCCTCCTTCATGGGATGACCTCTCCACTGCACTTTTACTGAATCTATATTCTTTGATCTTAACTTGCGGACCTGCCGCTCCAAAATAGCCATTGGCTCCACATCATAAGTCAAATCACCATCTAACTAAACCGTTCTAAAATCCAAAACATGGGATGGATCGCCGATATACTTCTGAAACATAGAAACATGAAATACTGGATGCACCCCCGACAAGCTAGGTGGCAAAGCAAGTTCATAGGCCACCTCTCCAATCCTCCGAAGCACCTCAAGCTGTCCAATAAACCGAGGGCTCAACTTGCCCCTATTCCCAAATCTAATAACCCCCTTCATGGGTGAGACCTTCAGTAGAACCTTCTCCCCAACCATATAAGACACATCACAAACCTTTCTATCAGTATAATTCTTTTGTCTTGACTGTGCTGTGCGAAGCCGCTCCTGAATTACTTTCACCTTATCCAATGCATCCTGAACTAAGTCTGTGCCGAAAAGCATAGCCTCACCCGGCTCAAACCAACCCACTGGATATCTACACCGCCTCCCATATAAAACCTCATACAGAGCCATTCGAATATTCGACTGATAACTGTTGTTGTAAGCGAACTCCGCGAGCTGCAGAAAATGGTCCCATGAACCCCCAAAATCAATGACACAAGCGCGTAACATGTCCTCCAATATCTGAATAGTGCGCTCAGAATGCCCGTCCGTCTGAGGATGAAATGCCATGCTCAACTCCACCTAAGTGCCCAACTCTCGCTGCACGGTTCTCCAAAACTACGATGTAAACTGTGTGCCTCTATCTGAAATGATGGAAACTGGCACTCCATGAAGGTGAACAATCTTTCTGATGTAAATCTCATCCAACCGATCTGAAGAATAGGTAGTACACACAGGAATGAAGTGTGAGGACTTGGTCAAACCGATCCATAATCACCTAAATAGCATCGAACTTCCTCAAAGTCTGTAGGAGCCCAACTACGAAATCCATGGTGATCCGCTCCCACTTCCACTCTGGAATCTCCATCTGCTGAAGCAAGCCACCCGGTCTCTGATGCTCATATTTCACCTGCTGACAATTGAGACACCAAGCTACAAACCCAACTATATCATTATTCATCCTCCTCCACCAATAATGTTGCCTCAAATCCTGATACATCTCCATGGCACGTGGGTGGATGGAATACCGCGAGTTGTGGGCCTCCTCAAGAATCAACTCCCAAAGTCCATCTACATTAGGCACACATATTCGGCCCTGCATCCTCAATATCCCATCATCACCAATAGTCACATCTCTGGAATCATCATGCAGAACATTGTCCTTGTGGACAAGCAAATAAGGATCATCATACTGGCGCTCTCTGATACGATCAAATAAGGAAGACCGAGAAACAGCACAAGCTAGGACCCGACTGGGGTACGAAATATCCAACCTCACAACCGATTGGCCAAAGCTTGAACATCAACTGCAAGACTGCCCATACTCACCGCCTTCCTACTCAAGGCGTCGGTGATGCGATACTAAATTGCATAGTCTAGCATGTGATATACCTTACATTTGAGGTGCTTTAATGATAAAAATACACTTGTTATGTGCTTAATGGAGTTTATTTTATGTGTAGGTGAATTGGAGATGGAAACGGAGCTAAAGGGATGCAAATACGTCGAAAATACGCAAAAGGAGACGCCCGGGCGATAGCCGGGCGTTTGCCCCCTAAAGCCTGGCACCCCCTGGCGTTAGGGGGGCGTTTGCCCCATAAATACTGGTACCCCATGGCGTTAGGGGAGCGTTACGTCCCTAACGCCAGGCCTGCCCTGGCTTTAGGTGTGCCTTAGAGCCCAAACGCCCGGGGTCCCCAGTTTCGCCCAAGTCCGAGTTTTGACGAGTTAAGTGTTTCCCGGTTGAAATAGAAGTCTCCTACATGGTTAGGGTTCTCCCTAAACATATAAATAGACACCAAAAAACACAATTTGAAGGGTATTCTAAGCCACAGAGAGAATTCAGAAGGATTCAACAAGAAAACACCATAGAAGTGACAAACATCGAT
>MDKJ01043956.1:0-42653 GCA_005239525.1 Nicotiana knightiana
CGGAATAGTTCCTTATGCATTTATGTGTATTTTGAAGTTGTTTTAGTTGATTGTGAGCCATTCAGAAGTCTTTCCCCCCGAGAAGTCTAATTTTTGAGTACCGGGTTGTCGTCCTTGAGGTAAGTATCTTGCCTAACCTTGTGTGGGGGAACTACCCCTTAGGATTGAGTATTCTTTGTTCATTGTAGTCCGTGTATACGAGGTGAGGAGTGCGTACTAGGACTTATTTTCTAATAGATTGGCCTTTTAGGATTCGTAGGTTCTTAGGTTACCTGTGTATGATTTGTAACTGTTACGTTTGAATCCTTGGTTGTTAATTTCATCTGTTCCAGCTTAGATTAGAATTACTTACTTTTGGATTCCTTTGTTGGCTATTTGATCTTAATTCACTTAATTGAACATCTTACCGCTCTTATCTTCATGCTATACTTGCTTCCTAAAACTGCCAAATTGACTATACTAGTGTTATCTAGCTTTATAGTTGTTTAGCCGTAGTTAGAATATCCGTTCGTTGGTGTCAAGCATGCCCGTGAGTCTTACATTGTTCTTTATATGATTTTTCCCTTATGTGTTACTTGGACCTAGTTGATAAACATTTATGTTGTTGGTGTTTTCTTCATGTTGCCTATTATTGGGCCCTTGTTTGAGCTGATCTTTATTTCGTAAAGTTAACTATTTAGGCGAGATTGGTTATAGCTACTTCCCTTAACGGAATGATGTTGTTTCCATTGTTGACTCCCTTGCCGGGATGTTATGATTTCTATTGTTGTTTATACTGTTAATGATACTCTTTGCGTTGTTGACTCCCTTGCCTGGATGTTGTGATTTTATGGTTCTTATTGTTGATTTCCGGATGTTGTGATTTATGGTTCTTATTGTTGATTTCTGAATGCTGTGATTTATGGTTCTTATTGTTGATTTCCCTTGTTAAATTTTTGTTTATGTTATTTTAGCACGAGGGGACATTTCGTGCCGAGTGTTTGTGAGGTTATACACGAAGGGACATTCCGTGCCGAGTGTTTATTTATTTATTGCACAAGGGGACATTCTGTGCCGAGTGTTTGTGAGGTTATACACGAGGGGACATTCCGTGCCGAGTGTTTATTTATTTATTGCACGAGGGGACATTCCGTGCCGAGTGTTATTTATTTATTGCATGAGGGGACATTCCATGCCGAGTGTTTGTGAGGTTATGCACGAGGGGACATTCCATGCCGAGTGTTATTTATTTATTGCACAAGGGGTCATTCCGTGCCGCGTGTTATTTATTTATTGCATGAGGGGACATTCCATGCCGAGTGTTTGTGAGGTTATGCACGAGGGGACATTCCATGCCGAGTGTTATTTATTTATTGCACAAGGGGTCATTCCGTGCCGCGTGTTATTTATTTATTGCATGAGGGGACATTCCATGCCGAGTGTTTGTGAGGTTATGCACGAGGGGACATTCCATGCCGAGTGTTATTTATTTATTGCACAAGGGGTCATTCCGTGCCGCGTGTTATTTATTTATTGCATGAGGGGACATTCCATGCCGAGTGTTTGTGAGGTTATGCACGAGGGGACATTCCATGCCGAGTGTTATTTATTTATTTCACGAGGGGACATTCCGTGCCGGGTGTTTGTGAGATTTTTACCAAGGGATTTTAGTGAAAAGTATTACTGAAAAAGAAATGGTTTTGAAATGATTATATTTGAATGACTTTTACATCGAAGATATATTTGAAAAGCACTAATCTTTCCTAAAATGATATTTGGAAGTCTTTTATTGGGAAAGCATCCTTGGGAAGCTTCATATTTGGAAAGAAACTATGTTTTACGTAATTCACTCTACTAAATATTCGTATATCTACTTCTGTGTATTTTTTTGCTGTTTCGTGATTGATTTATGTAATTTCCTTCCGCTTTATATTGTCATGGTTGTAAATTATTCTGTGAAGTCTTAGATAGATGTAAGATTCGTTCATTTCTATATTCATGCCATTTATTTTGTGGATCAGTGGTTTCTTGACTATCCTCATCACTACTCCACGGAGGTTAGTCTATATACTTACTGGGCACCGCTGTGGTGTGCTCATAGTACACTTCTGCACATTTTTGTGTGCAGATCCAGGTATATATTTTAGTAGCTATGTGGATGATTGCCGGGGAGACTTAAAGTAACCTGTTGTTGTGTTCGTAGGCGTCGGAGTCACCTTCTTCGTATTTATTATTCATACACTATTGTATTTATTTCCAAACAGTTGTACTTAGAAGCTGTGGAAGATTCGTATAGCTTATGACTTGTACTACTGGTTTTGGGAAAGTTTGTACATTCTGTTGAGATTCTATATCAAGACTGTTAGTTTTTATTTATTTATTGTTTTTATTCAGTAACTGCTAGGCTTACGTAGTCCCTAAGACCAAGTGCCATCACGATACTCAACAGAGGTAAATTGGGTCGTGACATGGTCTGAGCTAGAAGCTTTAAATTTGAAAGGTTTGACTAAGTTTTGATTTTTTAGTATTCGACCTTGGATGTGAATTTTAATGGTTCCGTTAGCTCTGTTAGATGATTTTGGACATAGGAGCACATCTGGAATGTGTTTTGGAGGTCCATAATATAATTAGGCTTGAATTGGCGAAAGTTGGAACTTTGAAAAGTTTGAACGGGGAGTTGACTTTTTCATATGGGGGTCGGAATCCTGTTTTGAAAATTTTCATAGTTTCGTTATGTCACTTATGACTTGTGCACAAAATTTGAGGACAATGGACTTGAATTAATAGGTATCGGCATCAAAAATAGAAGTTGGAAGTTCTGAGCTTCATTAAGTTTGAATCCGTGTGTAATTTGGTGTTTTGATATTTTTTTGAGTGTTTTGAAGGTTTGACTAAGTTCGTATGATGTTTTGGGACATGATTGTAGGTTTGGTTGAAGTCCCAGGGGCCTCGGGTGAGTTTCGGGTAGTTAACGGATCATTTTTTGGACTTCATTTAATGGCTGATATCTGCTGGTGTGGGTTTTTCTAGTTTTCTGCATCTGTCAAAATCGAGGTGGTGTCAAAATCAAGGTGGTTCATAATCGAGGTTGTTCATAACCGTTGTGGTTCGTATTCGAGGTGGTTCGTAACCGAGGTGGTTCATAATCGAGGTGGTTCATAATCAAGGGCAAGATCGAGGCCATGATCGAGGGAAAGATCGAAGGCAGGATCGAGGCCATGGTCGAGGGCAAGATCGAGGGCAGTCTGGACAGAAACTTTAAGTAATAAAATAAGGGGACTTCATCCCATATTCCATTTTGACGAATTGGAGCTTGGGTAGAGGCAATTCTTGAGAGATATTTCAAGGAAAACATTAAGGTAAGTGATTCTGACTTGGTTTTGGCTAAATCCCATGATTACGTCTTCAATTTCATCATCTAATTTGTGACTTGGGGTGAAATTTTTGGGAAAAAGAGGAAGTGCTCTTGGGATGGATTTTTGAGGATTTGAATGAGATTTTGTTAGCGGATCTGAGTAAATTTGGTATGTATGGACTTGTGAGTGAATGCGGATTCTAGTTTTGTAACTTTTTTCGGAATTCGAGATGTGGGCCCGGGGGCCGGGTTTGAGCCAAATTCGAGATTTTTGGTCTAATTTGGTAATTTCCATGTGGAGTTCATTTCTTTAACGTATATTGATGATAATATACTGATTTTGGTTAGATTTAGAGCATTTGGAGGCCGAGTCAAGAGGAAAGGGCATCGCGGGTTAGAGTTTTGTCTAGTTTGAGGTAAGTAATGATTGTAAATATTGTCTTGGGGATATGAAACCCCAGATTTCAAATCGTTTCACTATTTTGAAGTGGCGCACATGCGAGATGACGAGCGTGTGGTGTGCACTGTTGGGGATTGTGACTTGGTCCATCCCGTAGCAACTATTAAGTGGCTTATTTGACTGGAAACTATATGATATTTTGTGTTTTAGAAAATATTACTATGTTTTGGGTTGAATGCCATATTTGGGCCTCGTGCCAAGTTATTTGGACCCTTAGGGGATTTTTACTGCCATTTCCTCACTGTGTTGATTTAAGATTTGTACTCAGTCATGTTATGATTTACTGATTTCAAAACATAGTCTTATTTACTCCACGTGATGCATAAAATGATATTTTGGACTGAGCACCATGTTTTATTGATATCCCGAGTGGCTTGAGAGGTTTCTGATAAAGTGAGGCCGAGGGCCTGTGTTGTGAGGATATCATTGGATAGGGCTGCGTGCCGCAGAATGTTGTACCATTTTATGATATATGAGAGGTTGCTGGCCTGATTGATTATGCTACTAGATTTCTTGTTATAGCGCTTGGGCTATATGAGCCCCTCTGGAGTCTGTACACCCCCAGTGAGCACAGGTACCTACTAAGTGTGAGTGCCGAGTGCCGAGTGCCGAGTGAAGAGTGATGGGGAGGCATGAGTGGCTGTGAGGTTGCCCGAGGGGCTGATTATTAGTGATTATAAGGTAGCCCTAGTGGAGGTTTCTAATACATGTTTTGCTCGAGAGGCTATTTATGATTTTCATAACTTTTACTCCAAATTTCTTGAGTTTTTGTTGAAATTGTTGGAAAATATTCTCAAATGACTTTTACTGAAATCGATTTTTAAGTGTGATGATTTGACATATAATATACTGTTGGAAAGAAAGATTATACTTATTGTGAATTTATGACGTGTATTTACGTGTTTCTTACTACTCAGTCTTTATTTATATTTATTACTTACTGAGTTGGCGTACTCACATTACTCCTTGTACCTTGTGTGCAGATTCAGGTACCAGGGCATCAGAGTGAGAGTTCGTCTTTTCCTGTCTCAGAGTTTTCGGTGATTTGCGAGGTAGTTGCACGGCGTCCACAACCCTTCTATTCTCCCTAGTATCTTCCTCTAGATGTTATTAGTTGGTTTCCATACTGTATTGGTCTTAATATTATCAGACAGTTCTTAGTAGATGCTCATGACTAGTGACACCTCGATGTCGGGTTTTCTTTCCGCACTATTATTTTGATTTAAACACTTTATGAAGGTTTATTGTTAAATAGATTTAATTGTATTTTAAGAATGAAAATATTGATTGGATTTGGTAATGTGTCCGCTTGCCTAGTACTACGATAGGCGCCATCACGACAGAGTAGTTTTGGTCCTGACACTTACTTCGGTTAAACCATCTCCTTTATGCCACTTCTAGACTTCCGCTTCTCATAGTTGACCTACATGTAATTCAACCACCACAAGACACCTCCCATGAAGCTCATCGAATCTCTACGATAGCAAGTCCATTACTCTACACAAGTCTAGTTTCAAGTCGCATTATAAAAATAAAGGAGTCGAATAGACACGAAACAACTCAAGTAGTACAGCTATAGCATTGTGTGAGCCTAAGTCTACCCGGACATAACATGAATCTAGCTACGCACGGATTCACGTCACCTTGTGTGTAGGTAGCCCCCACAATAAGTAACACATAAGAAATACATCACCTAGGGGTAGTTTCCTCTCACATAGTTAGACAAGAGACTTACCTCGCTCCGAAGTCCCATAACCGTCTCCAAAGCCTCTCTAACACCTCAAACTGATGCTCGTCGATCCAAAACTATTCAAACAACGTACGAACCAATGAAAAGATACTCTAATACCTATAATTAATCAATTTAAACAATTTCCAACTTCGCTAAAAAAGTTCATAGAATCAACCATCAGGACCACGTGCACGGATTCCAAAAATTTACAAAGATAATTTTTACCGACAACACCATGAACTCAAATATATCATTTCTCCTAAATTCCATGCCCAATTTCGTGTTCAAAATCCAAAAATACATATGTGAAGAAATTTTCATGCTTGAATCCACATAAAAACCATGTACTTAACTCATAATATGAAGAAATCACTTACCCATTATAGTTGATGAAGATGGCACTCCAAAAGTGCTCCAAAATAGGCTCCCATGGACGAAATGAGATGAAAATGGGCCAAACCCCCGTTTTAAATAAGCCACACTTCCCACCACAATTTTCGCTTTTGCGGTGAGAAGTTCGCTGCTGCGAAAGCTGCTTATGCGGCTCCAAGTCTTGCACCTGTGAGAAACAAAGCCAAGGTCGTTGGCCGCTACTGAAGCCTTTATGCGCATATGCGCCCACGCATCTGCGCTGCCAACTCTGCAAGTGCGGTCCCGCTTCTGCAGCGAGATTGCTGCATATGTGGTCTCAGCACTACCCAACAAAATCCGCATCTACGCACCTCTTGGACGCTTCTGCGGCTCCGCACCTGCGGCCAAAACCTCGCAGGTCCGACTACACCAAAAGACAACTGGTTCAGTCTTTCTTCCAAGTCCAAAGTCTATCCATTGACCATCCGGAATCCACTCGGGACCTTAACCAAACATACTAACACGTCCAAAAATACAATACGAACTTAGTCTAAGCCTTAAATAACGTCAAACAACATCAAAATCATGAATCGCGCCTCGAATCAAACTTATAAATCTCCAAATTTCAAAATTTATATCTTGTACCGAAACGTATCAAATGAAGTACGATTGACTTCAAATTTTGCGCACAAGTCATAATTGACAATACGGACCTACTTCCACTTTGGGAATCAGAATCCAACCCCGATATCAAAATGTCCACTCCCGGTCAAACTTATCAAAATCATCCAAATTTTCAACTTTCGTCAATTGACGTCGTAATGACCTACAGACGTCCAAATCAACATCCGGACACGCTCCTAAGACCAAAATCACCATACACGACTATTTCCAGGCTCAAAATAAATCCCAAACGAACACCGATAACCTCAAAATCTACTTCAACCCAAACTTAGCAAAATATTAAACCTTCAAAATGCTAACCTTCCGTAATAGGTGCCGAAATACTCCCAGTCCACCCGATACTTGACCCGAACATACACCCAAGTCCGAAATTATTATATGAACCTATTGGAACCTTCAAATTCTGATTCCGAGGTCGTTTACTAAAAATCCAAACCTTAGTCAATTCTCCAACTTTAAGCTTCCGAATTTAGAATTTTCTTCCCAAATCAACTCCGAACTTCTCGAAATTCGATTCCGACCACATGCACAAGTCATAATACCTGAAGTGAAGCTACTCAAGGCCTCAAACCGCCAAACGACGAGCTAGACCTCAAAACTACCGATTGGGTCGTTACAATGGATTTCTATTTACTCTTTTGTGAGTTAACTAATCATTTCTTGGACAATAGTTTTTTCGAAATTTTTTATTGAAGCATTTTTGTATTCTATTCACATCTTTGTTTTGGTGTCTTTAGTCTTTCTTTCTTAAATGATATGGAATATATTTTTAGTATATATATATATATATATATAATATGACAATGCACGTGTAGAGAAACTAGTCTATATATAAGCATTACAAAGTCACTGGCGAGGAGCGATAACAAGAATAAAAGAATAATGTTAGTTTGAAGATATTTCCACTATGAAATATCAGTATCGTTTAATATGCATATCAAATACGAACTCCTTGAGTGTAATTTCTATCGTATAGGTTTCAAACTTTCGTTCTTATTCTCTAGTTGCGATTTTTTGCCAAAAGAATTGTAATCGTTCTTTCTCTTTCAAGTGTAGAAGTACTACACTATCAGTATATATAACTTATATCCATTCTACTAATTATTTTCAAAACCTTCTGTCTTATAACTTTTGAGACATTATTTATCGTTGAAGTCTAAAACACAATAACTTTTATCCAGAACAGTAAACTTCTAATCAACCACAAATGTTTAGTACATAAACCTATATTCTCTTTGTCAGTTCATTAATCATCGTCTCTTACGTCTGGATTATTTTTAAAAGCTTAGCGTTTTATATTTTGTTTACGGATCGCCGAAGTGAATGTCGGGCATCTAAGAATGAACACATCCACAACATGAGTATATTAGAATGTTGTTAAGATGAATATACGATTATACAGGAATAAACAAGATTAGAATTGATCACAAACGACACAAGGTGTACATTAAAAGAAAAATAAATAAGAGAAGGTTATCTTAGATGGTTTGGTCATGCTATAAGTGTGATAATATGATCATTGAAAGTGTTAGAACGATATACTCTAAAATCACTTGAAGGAAATCAAACTAGTTTCAAAGAAGAATTTCTATTAATTTCTGTACATCATTTGACTGATGTCTTCTAAGTTCAGTGAGATATATTTGGCTATGTATGAGATTAGGAGCATAACTATTTTCAGAAAATCCTAATTTTCTTTTAATAGACACAATAGTGAGTAAGGAAATGAAAAAAGGCCCAGATGGAGAGAGGAGATGATACAAATGGTTCATATAAAGTTAGCCCTAATAATAATTTTGAATTGAGGCGTAGTTATTATCGTTAAATTATTCTCAATTATAACATATATTAGTAATATTACAGGATAAAGCATTTTAACTCACAAATTTAGAATCTACACATCTTGTGAGCATATACATGTCTGAGTTGTGAGTCAATTCATCAAGGAAAATATTCCTTACTAATGGTAAGCAGTTTCAACAAATTATAAACTGACTAAATTTCTATATAAATTCTGATTACATTAATACAGTTATATGGTCACTTAGTTATTTGATATCTAAATCTTATTATGCAAATTTGGTAACACAATAAACATTTTAAAGAGTATACAATTCCTTAGATTATAATTAGGAGCTATTAATATTGCCTAATTTTCCCATCACTTCCCCACCCTGTTCCTTAAGCAATACTGATCTTGCTTCTTCTTTCAAATCACCCATGGCATCATCAACAGGCGCAGAAAACGCTGTTCCAATTAAGAAAACGTACCCTAAGGATCAAAACAATGTAAGTTTTCCTAATTTGGTTATCTGATATGATACTATATATGAAATATTTTACCAAAATGACATTATAATTTCAGTTTAGGATAATTTGTTTTGTTTTCAATTCAAATATGTGCAAATCAACTACTGCTTTGTAACACGTACGCAAATCTGGTTCATTTATGAGTACTCGGTTAATATTTTGTTAGTTTACAAATGTATAACAAATAAATATAGTAATTACTGAAAAAATAAAATAATATATATGTGAGACGAAGTATGCAGTAGAAAGCTTTTTTTTTAATGAATCGGTAGAAAGCTTATGTAAAGCACTCGACAAAATAGTATCGTAGAAGGCTATATAACATTTGATGGAATGACAATTAAAAATTTGTTAAACGAACCAATTCTAAACAACGTTTCGAGCCATAACTAAGGGTGTTAACAACAAAATTTAAATGGTTTTCCTTATATCAATAAAGTTACTTTCTAGCGAATGCTTGAGCTATTTACATTTTGCCTATGATAATCTTCTTCTTTTTTTGTATATGAAGAAAAAAAGTTCTAGGGAAGATGAAAAACAACAAGAAAAGCCTTCATCTATTTTCAGTCGCACTGAGAATGCTATTAGTCCACTTGCTTCCCTAAGTCTCACTCCTCCTAATAGTGGAGCAGTGGTAGGTGCCACAAGTGGCACTCACATTTGTAGCAATGCGAGGGCCACTTTAGGTGGCATTCCTCGAAATGTTACAGTTGCTCCTAGTCTCTTGCAGAAGCGTTCATATGACATGTTCGATGGAGGAAGCAGTATTCTGCAGCCAGGCAATGTCCAGCTGCTAAATGTGTCGCATCCTCTTAACTTTCCTTGGAATAGAAAGTACTTAATACGTAGTGGAAAAGACATCCGTTCACCCAAATCCTTCGTTGGGTATATGCGCTCCCATCTAAGCCACAATAGAGAAGGTACATATAATGAATCTACTGATGTTCAACCACCACAAGAGGTTGTCAAGGACAAAGCAAGAAAACAAGTTGCATCGCAAGGAAAAAAGGAGGATGTCGCAGAACCAAGTCCGACTAGACGCAATGACGTGAACGTTCCTGATTTGAAATTTCTAGATAATGGGAAGAAGTACCATATGCCAGATCTCAACTTCCCTCCACGAGAGGATGATTGATCAAAATATGGTAGAACGGGTTTTTGTATCTTTGTAAACAATAAACATTAAGTATTTAGTATTTTTTCATCATACGTGTTAATGGTGTTGAATTAATAAACTTAATATTATTTGTGTTTCTTGTTTCCCGTGATTAGGGTAAGGGGACAAACAATAATAGTGATTGCAATAAGTCCTCTTGATTATTTTAATTAGGCAATATATTGCGAGAATTTCATGTCTTTGTACATTTTTATTTTATGCATATTTTGTGTGTTTCATTTCTCTCTTCTTATTTTTTATGTTATATTAGTCCTTTTTATTTATATCCTTCTGTTTCAGATTTTCGTTAGTTTATAAATTTATATGAAAATAATTACAATAGATACAAAAAATCAATATTTATTAGACAAAGTTTACAGTGCAAAACTTGTGTAAAGCATGTTCAAAGCACGTCGCAAGAGTACAGAAGATTACATGATAGTTTTTGAAACGGTTAAAGTTTAGAATTTGTTAGTAGGACTTAATTGTAACATATTTTATTTCAAACCATAGAGGTGTTCAATTATAAGTTTAAATATTTTTCTCTATTATATGATCTTCTTTTTCTTTGAATATAAAGAACAAAAGCGGTAGTGATCAAAAACAACAAAAGAAAAAGCCATCACCTATTCTCAACCGCCTTGAAAATGTTATTGCTCCCATTTGCTTCCCCAAGTCCTACTCTTCCTAATAATGAAACAGTGCTAGGTGCCACAAGTGGCACTCACATTGGTGGTAATACAGGTGCCACTTTAGGTGGATTTCCTCAAAATTCTATAAGGTACAATGGGTATCCATTGGTAAACGATAATGCTTTTCCTTATATCAATAATGTTACTTTCTTCCGAATGCTTGAGCTATTTATATTTTTCCTATGATATTCTTCTTCTTTTTTTGTTAATGAAGAACAAAAGTTCTAGGGATGATGAAAAACAACAAGAAAAGCCTTCATCAATTCTCAGTCGCATTGAGAATGCTATTACTCCACTTGCTTCCCTAAGTCTCACTACTCCTACTTAGTGGAGCAGCGGTAGGTGCCACAAGTTGCACTCACATTAGTAGCAATGTGAGGGACACTTTAGGTGCAATTCCTCGAAATGTTACAGTCGCTCCTAGTCTCTTGCAGAAGCGTTCATATGCCCAGAATCGAATTCGAAAGTCCCTAGCCCGAGCTATTGCACTTTGTAGAAATTTGAAAGTTAAATGCTTATCGCATTTGAAATTTTTGACCAATGTTTGACTTTTTGAAGATCGGGTCCGTGTTTTGGTTTCGGAACCCGGTATAGGTCCAATACTATATTTATGACTTGTCTGTCAAATTTGATGAGAAACAAAGTTGGTTTGACGTGATTCGGACGTCCGGTTGTGAAAATAAAAGTTTCAAAGTTTTCTTGAAAATTTCATTTGGTTTTGTTATTTTGGAGATTTGATCACGTGAGCAACTTCGTATGATATTTTTAGACTTGTGTGCATAGTTTGTTTAGAGCCCCGAGGTTTCAGATGTATTTAGGATAGACTACAGAGTGATATTGGACTTAGAAATGTTGATGGTGTTCAGTTCTGGTGCAGGACACTGATCTTTGCGAGATCAGGCATCGCATTTGTGAGCTTTGACAGGTTCGCATTTACGAGCTACCCATCGCATTTGCGAATAGTAGCTGGGCCATATAATGTGCACATTTGCAAAATATATTTCGCATTTGCAAAGTGGTACATGAGGGGCAGTGATCTGCAATTACGATCAAGTGGTCGCATTTGCGGAGGGTCAGTGTTCGCATTTGTGAACATTTCATCGCAAATACGATGAATGCAGAGATGTGTCTTCGCATTTGTGACGGATTCCCGCAAATACGAATACCAGGTCGCAAATGCGACGTCTGCAAATGATCAAATGGGACTTAGACGAGATTTTTGCCCATTCTTCAAATTTTTCAAAACAAGAAACCCTATAGGCGATTTTTCAAAGAATCTTTCTTCCCCAAATCTTTGGTAAGTGATTCTAAACTAGTTTCTTTCAATCTTTCACTACATTTTCTAAGAACCTTGTGTTTTCATGGTGGAAATTAGGATTTTTGGGTAGAATTTTTTGTAAATTAGGAATTTAGACTCAAACTCAAGTCGGATTTCAAAATAAATTACACAATCGGGCTCGGGGGTGAATGGGTAATCGGGTTTTAGTCCGAACTTTGAGAGTGGACCAAGTGGGCCTGGGGGTTGACTTTTGTTGACCCTTTTCAATAATGACCTAAATTGAATCCTTTACAGTCGTGGGTAGTTCCTAAGACTTAATTTAAATCGTTTGGTTTCTAATTTTCTAGATTCTATTGGTTCAGAGGTTTGTTTGAGAGGCAAAGATGTGATTGAGCTTTGAGTGGACTTTTGGAGCGAGGTAAGTGTCGTGATTAACCTTGACTTTATGGATTAGTACTTGTTTGTCTATTTGCCACATGTTTAGATGTTGGGTACAACGCATATGTGAGATGAGATGTACCTATGCGTTGTTGTCGGGTTTAAGCACGCGGGTGGGGCTTGTTCCTTCTAGTTTATTGCTTACTTTGATCTTGTTATCCATGCTCAGACTAGTTACTTACTAAATTGATCGTTCTTATCGTGTTTACAGTGTGATAATTAAGTATTAATTCCAAAGTTGAGATTGGTATTGTGGAACTATTGTTAAAGTAAGGCTTGTTATTGTTGATTATATCTCCATGCTTTATACTTGTTCATTGTTATGTGGTAAGGGAGAATGTTAAAGTACGAAGGGTGATGACGTACCATATTATGAGTGTTCATGCACGAAGGGTGAAGTTTTATCATATTGTGAGTGTTAATGCACGAAGGGTGATGTCGTGCCATGTTATGAGAGTTAATGCATGAAGGGTGATGCTGTGCCATATCCATTGATTCATACTACGAGGTTGAGAGTAAAAGCACGAAGGATGATGCCGTGCAGTATCATTGTTTCATTGTGAGGTTGAGAGTAAAGGCACGAAGGGTGATGCCGTGCAGTTTTCTTTATTGTGTTTGCTTGTTTTCACTAGTTAAAGGCATATTGATTGTTTTGGTTATCATTTCCGATGTATCTCTTATATCTTGTACACCTTTAGCATGTCCCCCTCCCAATAGTACATGTTTAGCTGTTATTTGTTGTTATTTTGTACATGCATTGTAACTGCACAGGTTTATTATGTGGGTGTCTTGCCATAGCCTCGTCACTACTTCGTTGAGGTTAGGCTTGACAATTACGAGTGCATGGGGTCGGTTGTACTTGTCACGACCCGAATTTCGCAACGTCGGGACCGTGATGGCGCCTAATGTTGAACGCGCTAGGCAAGTTAACATTTCTGATTAAGTACCTTATTTATTTATCTTAAACAGTTTTACCAGATTTTATAATAAAACCACAGAATATAAAATACGATATGATATGATTAAACAGCTCGATATGATATTAATACGAAATCCAGAACCAAAGTACTCCCAGAACAGGTGTCACAATCTCACGGACTGTCTATGAATACTACAAATAGGAGTCTGAAACAAATATAGATACACATCTTTCTCATAAGTAAATAAGAACAGAATAGAAATGAAATAGGAGGGGACACCAAGGCCGGCGGACGTCTGCAAGACTACCTCGGAATCTCCGGTGGACTGAAGGCAGCAACCCTGATCTACGGTCCGAAGAGTCCAGTATCGGGATCTGCACAAAAGTGCAGAGTGTAGCATCAGTACAACCAACCCCATGTACTGAGTAACTGCCGAGCCTAACCTCAGCGAAGTAGTGACGAGGCTAGGACACGACAACCAAAATGAACGTGTGCAATTTAATAATATACGGAGAAAATAATACAACGAGGAATACATAGTTAAGCATAAAGGAAAAACATGATGAGGGGAGGAAATATCAAATAATGAAAATAATGAGATAAGGCACAATTTAGATATCAATTTAAGCAACAGAAATACTAATACGAAAACAAGTGCACGATGTCACCCTTCGTGCTTTTACCCTCGTCCTCACCATCAGAATTAATATATTCAGCACGGCATCACCCTTCGTGGTTTTAACTCACAATATCATGGTAAGGCATTATCCTTCGTGCATTATCACTCATATCATGGCACGACATCACCCTTCGTGCTTTTAAAATCACAATATCGGCACGGCATCACCCTTCGAGCATTAACATTCACTCAAAATCTCACGCACGGCATCACCCTTTGTGCTTTAACACTCTTCCGCACCCAAACACATCAAATGA
The DNA here is from genome assembly GCA_005239525.1 of Nicotiana knightiana. Taxonomy (NCBI): domain Eukaryota; kingdom Viridiplantae; phylum Streptophyta; class Magnoliopsida; order Solanales; family Solanaceae; genus Nicotiana; species Nicotiana knightiana. The sequence goes on from MDKJ01043956.1 coordinate 14,293, forward strand.
CAGCAATGCAACAAGGAAAAATAATGGGGTAAACATAAATAAAATCATAACGCCCCAGCAAGGGAGCCAACAGTGGAATCAATACCATCCCGACAAGGGAAAACATCTATAACCAATCTCACTTAGTGCATAACTTCACATAAGCATATTTAACTGAAAGCAATACTCGACACGGTTCAATATCAAGGAATTTCCACCAACATGGATAGCTATAAAGGAAAACTCAAGTATTACTTAACGAAAAACCACATAAATCACAATATTGGACTCACAGGCATACTTGACACCAACATATAGGTACTCGTCACCTCACATATACGTTGAACATGATACTTACACATACGAAATAGGACACGACACCTATTCCCTCAAGCTAAGGTTGTCTAACGACACATATTCCCTCAAGCTAAGGTTAAGACAACAGTTACCTCGAATTCCACGACCAAACTCAAGCCTCGATTACCGCTTTCCCTTTTGAATTTGACATCAATTCACTTGTATCTAGACATATTTAACTTAATAACATCAATAAATGCTAAACAATTCAATCTCAACGCTTAATTATAGGTTTTATATCATTCTTCCAAAAAGTGAAAAATCCACCCCGGGCCCGCTGGGTCAAAACACGAGGTTCAGACAAAAATCCGATCACCAATTCACCCACGAGCCCGAATATATAATTAGTTTCGGAATTCGACCCCAAAACGAGGTCTAAATTCCAATTATTCAAAAAGCCCTAACTCTACTCAAATCCCCAATTTTCTACCCTTAAGAACATGATTTAGGCCTAGAAATCTAATGCGTGTTAATAGAAATTGAAGAAAATGAGTATAAGAACACATACCTATGGTGTTGTGGTGAAATCCCTCTTCAAAAATCGCCCAAGTTCGAGTTTTAGTTAAAGAGTTATGAAAATTTGAAGAAATCCCGTTTTTGCTACTGTTTTTAAAAGACTGGGCACTTATTTTATGCGTCCGCGTGCCTTGGACGCGTTCGCATAGGCTTAATCCCCCAGGCCTACCCGTTCGCGGGCCACATGCTGCGTTCGCACAGCATTACGGCTACCCATCCCCCAACTCCCTTCCTACTCTATGTGTTCGCGACTGACCTGGTGCGTTCGCGTAGAGTAAACTCCTCAAGGCTCCACGTTCGCACCTAGGTCTATACGTTCGCATAGTGTAAACCAGCCCCTTCGCCTTTTTTGCATTGTGTTCGCGTGGGTTACCACGCGTTCGCACAGTGTAAAAACCCAGACACCAGATATAGCCAAAACAACAGATTTTCTAAGTTTCAAAATACTTTGACGCCTATCTGAAACTCACTCGAGCCTTCGCGGCTCTAAACCAAACATGCACATAACCTCAAAAACATCCTATGGACTTACTCGTGCGATAAAATCCCCAAAATAACATTTTACACAACTAATTTAGCATAGAAATCAAAGAAAATTCTCAAAACTTCAAAAGTTTCAATTTTTACAAATACGAGTCCGAATCACGTCAAACGACCTCCATTTCTTAACAAATTTTACCGACACAACTTAAATATCATATTGAACCTGTACCGGTCTCCGGAACCAAAATACGGTCCCGATACCATAAATTTTAAATATAACCAAATTTTCAAAAGCTCTTATATTTTTAGAAAAATAGTTTCGTTGAAAAATTCATTTCTCGGGCTTGGGACTTCAGAATTCGATTCCGGGCATACGCCCAAGTCCCATATTTTCCTACGGACCCCCTGGGACCATCAAATCACGGGTCCGGGACCGTCAAATCACGGGTCCGGGTCTGTTTACCCAAAATGTTGATGGAAGTCAACTTAAATTCAATTTTAAAGGCAAAGTTAGCACTTTTCTCAGTTTTTCATATAAAAGCTTCCCGGATATACGCCCGGGATTCACACGCAAAACGAGGTAAGATAAAAAGAGGTTTTCAAGGCCTAGGAACACCGTTTTAGCTCATACAACAAGGGATGACCTTTTGGGTCATCACATTCTCTACCTCTAAAATAAACGTTCGTCCTTGAACGGACATAGTAAAGTACCTGAATCGGGGAAAAGATGGTGATATCAGCTCCGCATATCAGACTCGGACTCCCAGGTAGCTGCCTCGGCAGGCTGACCTCTCCCTTGAACACGAACCGAAGGATAACTCTTCGATTTCAACTGACGAATCTACTGGTCTAATATGGCTACTAACTCCTCCTCATAGGTCAAATCCTTGTCCAACTAGACACTGCTGAAGTCTAACACATGGGATGGATTGCCGTGATACTTCTGAAGCATAGACACATGAAACACTGGATGCACGGTTGATAAATTTGGCGGCAAAGTCAGTTTGTAAGCCACCTGTCCCACTCTATCAAGGATCTCGAACGGACCAATGTACCTAGGGCTTAGCTTTCCCTTCTTTCCGAATCTGATCACGCCCTTCATGGGCGACACCCGAAGCAACACCCGCTCTCCGACCATGAATGCCAAGTCACGAACTCCACGGTCGGCATAACTCTTCTACCTGGACTGAGCTATACAAAGTCTATCCTGAATGATCTTTACCTTATCCAAGGCATCCGCTCACCCAGCAAATGAGCCTCTCCAGGCTCAAACCACCCAACCGGTGACCGACACCGCCTACCATATAGTGCATCATAGGGAGCCATTTGAATGCTCGACTGATAGCTGTTGTTGTAGGCGAACCAGCAAATGGCAAGAACTGATCCCAAGAACCTTCAAAGTCAATGACACAGGTCCGTAGCATATCCTCCAAAATCTGAATAGTACGCTCGGACTGCCCGTCCGTCTGAGGATGAAACGATGTGCTCAACTCAACACATGTGCCTAAATCACGCTGAACTACCCTCTAGAAATGCGAGGTAAACTGCGTACCTCAATCAGAATAATGGACACAGGTACGCCATGAAGACGAATAATCTCCTTAATCTAGATCTCTGCTAATCCCTCCGAAGATTAGGAAACTGACACCGGAATGAAATGCGCTGACTTGGTCAGCCTATCCACAATGAACCAAATTGCATCGAACTTCCTCTTAGTCTGTGGGAGTCCAACAACGAAATCCATGGTGATACGCTCCCACTTCCACTTAGGAATCTCAATCTACTGCATCAATCCACCAGGTCTTTGATGCTCGTACTTTACCTGCTGACAATTCAAGCACCGAGCTACATATGCCACAATATCCTTCTTCATCCTTCTCCACCAATAATGCTGCCGCAAATCCTGGTAGATCTTTGCGGTGCCCGGATGGATAGAATACCGGGATCTATGGGCCTCCTCTATTATAAACTCACGAAGTCCATCCACATTGGGTACACAAATACGACCCTGCATCCGTAAAATTCCATCATCACCAACTGTAACTTGCTTGGTATTACATCACTGTGCCAGACCGTATCCCTAAGGACACATAAATGAGGATCATCATACTGTCAGTCTCGAATACGATCAAATACTGAAATGATCAACTGTATAAGCTAGAACACGGCCGGCCTAAAAAACATCCAATCTCATGAATCGATTGGCTAAAGCCTGAACATCCAAAGCAATCGGTCTCTCCCCGACCGGAATATAAGCAAGACTGCCTATGCTGGCTTACTTCCTACTCAAAGCATCGGCCACCACATTGCCCTTCCCCGACTGATATAAGATGGTGATGTCATAGTCTTTCAAGAGCTCCAACCATCTCCTCTGCCTCAAATTCAACTCCTTCTGCTTGAACAAATATTGCAAACTCTTGTGATCCGTGAACACCTCACAAGACACGCCATATAAATAATGCTTCCAAATCTTCAGCGCGTGAAAAATGGATGCTAACTCCAAATCATGAACTGGATAATTCTTCTCATGTACCTTCAACTGACGTGAAGCATAGGCCATAACCTTGCCATCCTGCATCAACACTGCGCTAAGTCCAACTCGAGAAGAATCACAATACACAGTATATGGCCCTGAACATGTGGGAAAAACCAACACCGATGCCGTGGTCAACGCTGTCTTGAGCTTCTGAAAGCTTGCCTCACACTCATCTGACCACCTGAACTGGGCACCCTTCTGAGTCAACCTGCTAAGCCCAAGAAACTATGAATCTCTGTAGCTGACGTGGGTTTAGGCCAATCCTTGACTGCTAAAATCTTCTTGGGATCCACCTAAATACCCCCTGCTGATACGACATGACCTAGGAATGCAACTGAGCTCAACCAGAACTCACAGTTAGAAAATATAGCATACAACTGACTGTCTTTCAGAGTCTGAAGAACGACTCAAAGGTGCTGCTCGTACTCCTCCTGGTTGCGAGAGTAAATCAGAATATCATCAATGAAGACAATCACGAAGGAATCCAAATAAGGCCTGAACATTCGGTTCATCAAGTCCATAAAAGCAGTTGGTGCATTTGTCAACCCGAATGACATCACTAAGAACTCATAATGCCCGTACCGAGTGCGAAAGGTTGTCTTAGGGACATCTGATGCCCTAATCCTCAACTGGTGGTAGCTAGATCTCAAATCAATCTTCGAAATTACCTTGGCACCCTGAAGATGATCAAACAAATCATCAATTTGCGGCAATGAATACTTATCCTTGATGGTAACCTTGTTCAATTGCCGATAATCTATACACATCCTTATCGACATATCCTTCTTCCTGACAAACAACACCAGCGCACCCCAAGGCGAGACACTAGGCTTAATAAAGCCTTTGTCAAGAAAATCCTTCAACTGTACTTTCAACTCCTTCAACTGTAGCGGGGCCATACGATATGGCGGAATAGAAATGGGCTAAGTGCCCGGATCCAACTCAATGCAAAAGTCAATATCCCTGTCGGATGGCATATCCGGCATGTCTGTAGAAAACACCTCTGTAAACTCACGGACAATAGGCACAGACTCCATGGAAGGAACCTCGACACTAGAATCGTGAACATAGGCCAAATAGGCCAAACACCCCTTCTCGACCATATGCCTAGCCTTCTTATATGAGATAAACCTGCTGGAAGAACGACCAGGAGTCCCTCTCCAGTCCAATCGAGGCAACCCTAGCAACGCTAATGTAACTATCTTGGCATGATAATCCAGAATAGCAAGATAAGGCGACAACCAATCCATTGCCAAAATGACATCGAAATCAACCATATCAAGAAGTAGAAGATCTACACTGGTCTCAAGACCAACAATAACCACTACACACAAATGGTAGACACGATCTACCACAATAGAAACACCCACCGGTGTAGACACATATACAAGAGTACTCAAAGAATCACGAGGCATAACCAAATAAGGAGCAAAAGTAAGATGACACATAAGAGAATGTGGACCCTGGGTCAAATAAAATTGAAGCATCCCTGCTGCAAACTTAAATCATACCTGTGATAACTACATCGGAGGCCTCAGTGTCAGGTCTGGCTGGAATAGTATAACATCAGGCTGGGCCCCACCCATCTGAACTACATCCCTGGGACGGCCTCCTGCTGGCTGACCTCTACCCCTAGTAGCCTGGCCTCCACCTCTAACAGTCTGACCTCCACCTCTAACACCTCGACCCCTTCCTCTTGCTGGCTGAGCGGGTAATGGAGCACCTGGTGAGGGAACCATAGCACGAGAACCCTAGTGCTGAGAACTGCTCGAGGCTCGAGGGAAAAATCTAACAATGTGCCTCTGATCACCACAAGTATAACAAGCCCTTGGCTGCTGAGGCTGCTGACCCTGAAACTGACCCTAACAACCTGAGTAACCACCCTGAAAACTCTAAAGTGGCGCTGCACTAACAGGAGCGGGTGGTGCACTGTAGGGCAACTGATCAGAATACTACATATGAGAACCACGGCCACCTGGAGCACTACGGGAAATCTGAAGTGCCGAACGAAACAGCCTAGGAGGATGGCCCCTACCAAAAGAATCCTTGCCTCCAGATGAGGCGCCACTGAACCTGCCAAAATGATGGGGTCTCTTGTCAGACCCCTGACCACCTCCCTACAACAGAACCTCTCAACTCGTCTGGCCATATTGGCTGCATCCTGGAAAGAAATCTCACTCCGTGTCTCCTTGGCCATCTGTAATCTGATCGGCTAAGCTATTCCCTCCATTAATCTCCTCACCCTCTCTCGCTCGGTGGGAAGTATCATAATAACATGTCGGGCCAAGGTAACAAATCTGGTCTCGTACTAAGTGACGATTATAGAGCCCTGCTAGAGACGCTCAAACTGCCTCCGAAGATCCTCTCTCTGAGTGATATGAAGAAACTTATCCAGAATTAGCTGAGTGAAATGGGCCCAAGTCAATGCCGGTGATCCAGTTGGTCTGACCAAACAATAATCTCTCCACCAAGTCTTGGCGGGACCTGACAGATGAAAGGTAGCAAGGTCGACCCCATTGGTCTCCACTATCCCCATGTTCCGTAGAACCTCATGGCAACTATCCAAATAGTCCTAGGGATCCTCTGAAGATGCACCGCTATAAGTAGTAGTGAAAATCTTAGTGAACCTATCCAACCTCCACAAAGCATCAGTAGACATAGTTGCTCCATCACCGGTCTGGGCCACAGTACCCGGCTGACTGAGCTACTGGAGACTGAAATATAGAAGCCAACTGCTCCAGAGTGCGAGTAGCGGGAGTCTAGGCTCCTCCCCCAGCCTGAGAGACGGCTAGTACTGCAGGAAGCAAACCTTACTGAGCAACACTCTCCATGAGGCCCACTAGACGGACCAGAGCATCCTGGAGTACTGGGGTGGCAATGAAACACTCGGGAACCTGAGCTGGCCCAACCGGGACTGTCTAGGCAGGAACCTCATTAGCAAACTCTACCCGAGGCTCCGCCACTAGGGCTGCTGCTCTAGGCTGAGCTCTACCCCTGCCTCGGCCTCTCGCACGGCCTTGACCTCGTCCTCGGTCCCTCGTAGGAGCTGCAACTGAAGACTCAGGCTTCTGATCATTGGATGAAGAAGCACGTGTTCTCGTCATCTACGAGAGAATAGAGAAGAAATTCAGTTAGTTTTGAAACACCAAATCGCACTACAGAGGAGAATAGATATGAAGTCATTCCTAAACTCTGTAGCCTATGAGGATAAGCACATACGTCTTCGTACCGATCTCTCAGACTCTACTAAATATGTCCGTGAATTGTTAGACTTTAGTAACCTAGTGCTCTGATACCAACTTGTCATGACCCGAATTTCCCACCGTCAGGACCGTGATGGCGCCTAATGTTGAACCCGCTAGGCAAGCCAACATATCTGATTAACTAGATTATTTATTTATCTCCAACAGTTTTACCAGATTTTATAATAAAACCACAGAATATAAAATACGATATGATATGATTAAACAGCTCGATAGGATATTAATACGAAATCCAGAACCAAAGTACTCCCAGAACAGGTGTCACAATCTCACAGACTATCTATGAATACTACAAATAGGAGTCTGAACAAAATATAGATACACATTTGTCTCAGAAGTAAATAAAAACATAATAGAAATGAAATATGAGGGGACGCCAAGGCCTGCGGACGTCTGCAGGACTACCTCGGAATCTCCGCTGGACTAAAGGCAGCAACCCTGACCTATTCGAAGAGTCCAGTATCGGGATGCGCACAAAAGTGCAGAGTGTAGCATCAGTACAATCGACCCCATGTACTGAGTAAGTGCCGAGCCTAACGTCGACGAAGTAGTGACGAGGCTATGAAATGACAACCAAAACCAACATGTGCAATTTAATAATATACAGAGAAAATAATACAACGAGGAATAAGCAGTTAAGCATAAAGGAAAGGGGAACATGCTGAGGGGAGGAAATATCAAATAATGAAAATAATGAGATAAGGCACAATTTAAATATCAATTTAAGCAACAGAAATACTAATACGAAAACAACTGCACGGCATCACCCTTCGTACTTTTACTCTCGTCCTCACCATCAGAATCAATATATTCAGCACGGCATCACTTTTCGTGCTTTTACCTCACAATATCATGACACGGCATTATCCTTCGTGCACTATCACTCGTATCATTGTACGACATCACCCTTCGTGCTTTTAAAATCACCATATCGGCAGGACATCACCCTTCGTGCATTAACATTTTCTCAAAATCTCACGCACAACATCACCCTTCGTTCTTTCACTCTCTTCCTCACCCAAACACATCAAATAAAAGCAATGCAACAAGGAAATATAACGGGGTAAACAGAAATAAAACTGTAACGTCCCGACAAGGGAGCGAACAGTGGAATCAATACCATCCCGACAAGGGAAATTAGCTATAACCAATCTCACTTAGTGCATAACTTCACATAAACATCTTCAACTGAAACCAATACTCGACGCAGTTCAATATCAAGTAATTTCCACAAACATGGATAGCTATAAAGTGAAAATCAAGTATTACTTAACGAAAAACCACATAAATAATAGTATTCGAATCACGGGCATACTTAAAACCAACGTATAGGTACTCGTCACCTCACATATACGTTTAACATGATAATTACACATAGCAAATAGGACACGACACCTATTTCCTCGAGCTAAGGTTAAGCCAAACAGTTACCTCGAATTCCACGACCAAACTCAAGCCTCAATTACCGCTTTCCCTTTTGAATTTGACATCAATTCACTTGTATCGAGACATATTTAACATAATAAAATAAATAAATTCTAAACAATTCAATCTCAACACTTAATTATAGGGTTTATATCATTCTTCCCAAAAGTGAAAAATCCACCCCACGCCCGCTTGGTCAAAACACGAGATACTGACCAAAATCCGATCACCCATTCACCCACGAGCCCGAATATATAATTAGTTCCGGAATCCGACCCCAAAACGAGGTCTACATTCCAATTATTCAAAAATCCTTAACTCTACCCAAATCCCCAATTTTCGACCCTTAAGAACATGATTTAGGCCTAGAAATCTAATGGGTGTTAATGGAAATTGAAGAAAACGAGTCTACGAACACATACCTTTGGTTTTGTGGTGAAATCCCTCTTCAAAAATCGCCCAAGTTCGAGTTTTAGTGAAAGAGTTATGAAAATTTGAAGAAATCCCATTTTTGCTATTGTTTTTAACAGACCGGGCACTTATTCTATGCGTTCAGTTGCCTTAGACGCGTTCGCATAGGCTTAATCCCCCAGGCCTACGCGTTCACGGGCAACAGGCTGAGTTCGCGACTGACCTGGTCCCTTCTTACTCTATGCGTTCGCGACTGACCTGGTGTGTTCGCGTAGAGTTATCACGCCCCAAAATCGTGGAACGCGACCGGCATTTAACCGGGTGACCCTAGTCAAGCGAACCTGATTTGCCTTTCCTACCCCACGTGATACTACCGTACATGAATTACATAAAATAGCAAAATATGTTTAAAAAGGGGGTGATTACCATAATCAGTTCAATTCCTTTTTTTTCATATTACATTATCAAATTAGTTTTCCCACTACATAAAAAATAGATACAACGCCTCTAATACAGACCATTACAACCACTGCCCAAATGTACACCTATACACCCACACAATGTCTAAGGAGCCTCTAGAGTGTTTAAGAATTTATACGATACTTGCCGATGACAAGGCCCCGGCTATACCTTACAATACGCAATATACTCAAAAGAGGAGCAAGGACTACGCATGGCCCCGCGAGGAAGGGGCTCACCAGAACAGCTGGAAGGGGGATGAGGAGAAGACACCACTAACGGCGAGCGGAGCTACCTGCTATGGAATCACCGACATCCATATAAAAGATGCCGCGCCCCCGACAAAAGGGACGTTAGTACTGTGGAATAGTACTAGTATGTATACACAAACTTTATCCCAAGTACAATCAAACAGTGCACAATTAAGAGACAATAATAGAATCAAATTAATCCAAGTACGTTAAAGAAACAACCATAATCAAACCAGTTTCACAATCTCTCCCTTTTTCCCTTTCAACATCATCATATTCAAGAACCCATAGTTTTTCATTTCAATAGTGATATCGATAACATTCCATCCTTATTACCTCGGCCACCCTTATCACCACAACCCATCAACCTTATTACTTCGTGTTGCGACGCGCAACCCGACCCCGCCTGACAATTTAAATTCATAACAACAACCACAAACAAATACATCACAAGAATCTTCATTTCAAGGAATACAAGTGCGTATCAACAACTCATTTAATATAGGCCCAAAGCCCCACAACATTTATCAAGTAGGAGGTTCCCTGAACCGGTACTGCCACATATTCTCAACTTAGTTACTTTGATTCACAATACTCTTTTCGTTATTTTTCATGTATGGCGTTCAACTATTTAAGATATTCCCATATTTAACCACATTATCAACCTTTCGTTATTTGCTCATCAATAACTTTTTTTACAACTTCATACAACACAGTAGCATGACAATCAATTGGGAAGAATCAACGAATGAAGTCTCACGTCTTAGCACGTTTGAACAGACAATCACACATTTCCAAATAAGGTGCACGTAGCACACATTTGAACCCAACAAGGGGATTCTACGAAGGTTAAAGTTAGCCATACATACCTGGGATCGAAATTCCATTTTAACCTTTACTCACGAATCACCAGACCGACTAGTACCATCAATCTAGTTCAAAATTAAACATATTCAACTCATAATCGATAGTCATGCATACAATTTGAACCCCTTTTTAAGCTTTTATCGACTGCTATGTGACTCCCTCCTTATATTGCCAACCCCTCATTTGTGAGCCTTACCCCAACCCGCTTTCTCTTACTAGATTATGGACATTAATGAACATGCATGCAAGGTATTGACTTATATTTTCATGAGTCAATTCATGGGAGTCCCCCTTTTGTTTAAAATTAGAAATTTACTTAAAAGGGTTTAGGGATTCTTACCTGTTAGGATGAAGAAGATGAATACTTGAAATTTTCTGGCCTGAGAGACTTTTAAAATCGAATTGGTAAGGATGAGGCCTTCTCCCTTAAGAACACTCCCTCCCCTCTCTCTAGTTTTGTTCGGAAAAATGGTTAAAAATGAAGGGGAGGGGATTTTAAATGTACTGGGGTCGGGTAAAGAAAAAATTAGAAAAGAAAAAAAAAAGGGCTCGGCGCAAGCATGCGATCGCATTCCTGACATGCCGTCCGCATAGTCGACCGCATAATGACCCTCAAAGTTGGGCCAAGACTCGAAACACACTGCCTAGATATGCGACCAATGTGCGGTCCGCATACATGCCATGCGATCGTCGCATTCCTTACATGTGGTCTGCATAATCGACCACATAATGGCCCGCAAGATGGGCCAAAACTCGAAACACACTGCTCAGGTATGCGACCAGTGTGCGGTCCGCATACACATTATATGATCGCATAATGCGTAGCATAACACCCACTTTCTGGAGAATTATATCCTTTAAGTCTTGGGGTACTACTCAATTCAGGTCTGTTTTTCGAAAATTTCCAGAATAACGACTCGGGAATTCATACGGATATTATTATTTGACAAGAAAATTTTACGGGTCTTTACATCCTCCCCCCTTAAAAATCATTCGTCCTCGAATGAGGGTTTTGGAAATCACTTAGCTTTGAAAACATGATATGCAATTTCTAGATTACTAACTCCAATATTTTTTAAAAAAAATTTGCCAGAGTTTCTTTTGCAATTCGACCTATCTACCTGTGAGAGAGCCCCCGAAACACATTTCCAAACATCGTTACACAGTTTCTAATCACCCGATGACTTACACACAACGTGGTTAACTCAACAATTTACAATTATTCAGTCATTTGTCAACTACACATAGTTCCTCCCATTCATACCACAAATTGCACATGATTTACATCTTTGCACATAACTTGGTCTTTTTAATGAGTCTCATAGAACCCAACCACCTCGATGTGATATATTCATTTCAATTAATCATTACCACCCTACTCTACTATCAATCACCTGCCCCACACATATGTTCCACAAAACATTCATTTAATTCAAAGGTTGCATACTACTCAAATAGAAGTACGAATTCCATTTTAGCACACATTGGAAAGTTACAAAAATTAAGATAATTAGGAGAAGATGGGGTGCTATTTCACGAAACCGGACATAAGAATATGATTTGGTTAGAAATGACAGTTCTGACGATCACTACTAGATTTATTCAAACAAATGGGGATATTTTTCTTTCATCTCATTTTCCGCTTCCCACGTGGCCTCCTCAATATGCTGACTTCGCCACAATATTTTAACTAAAGCAATTTCTTTGTTCCTCAACCTACGGACTTGTCTATCAAGAATAGCAACCGGGACCTCTTCATATGATAATTCTTCATTAACCTCAATAGCCTCAACTGGCACGACGGTTGATGGATTTCCAATCACCTTTTTCAACATGGATACGTGGAACACTGGGTGCACTAATGACAATTCAGGGGGTAATTCCAGCCTATACGCCACTTGCCCTATCCTTTGAGCAATCCGATATGGCCCAACATACCTTGGGCTCAATTTTCCTTTCTTCCCAAACCGCAACACTCCCTTCATGGGAGATACCTTCAAGAATACCCAATCATCAACTTGGAACTCCAATTCTCTTCGACGAACGTCCGCATAGGATTTTTGACGGCTCTGACCTTCTCCAACGCCTGGTGCACAAAATCTTGTCCTAACAATTCTATTTCACCAACCTCGAACCATCCAATCGGAGATCTACACCTCCTTCTATACAAGGCCTCAAATAGGGCCATCCGAATACTGGCGTGAAAGCTGTTATTGTAAGCCAATTCGATAAGCGGTAGATGATCATCCCAACTACCCTTGAAGTCCAACATACAAGCCCGCAACATATCTTGAAGCATCTGAATAGTCCGCTCTACTTGACCATCAGTCTACGGATGGAAGGCCGTGGTGAGATTTACCTGAGTACCCAAACTCTGCTGAAATTTCCTCCAAAAATTAGCCATGAACTGAGCTCCTCGATCTGAGATAATAGAAACTGGAGTACCATGAAGCCTGAATATTTCCTTGGTATACGACTGAGCGTACTGCTCTGCTATATCGGTGGACTTAACCGGCAAGAAGTGAGCTGATTTCGTTAGACGATCCACTATCACCCAAATAGAGTCGAACTTGCGCTGAGTGCGGGGTAACCCTACCACTAAATCCATGTTGATCATTTCCCATTTCCACATTGGAATCTCCGTAAGCTGGGTTAACCCACCAGGCCTTTGATGCTCGGCCTTCACCTGCTGACAATTAAGACATCTAGATACAAAGTCTGCCACCCCTCTTTTCATACCGATCCACCAATTAACTTCCCGGAGGTCTTGATACATTTTCGTAGAACCTGGGTGCACGGAATACCTGGAATTGTGAGTTTCCGCCATCACCCTCTCCCAGATATTATCCACATCAGGGACACACAACCTTCCCTAGCACCGCAAGACACCATCATCGCTCCCTAGTGAAAATACCAGGATTTTGCTATTCAAAACTGCCTCCTTCAATTGCTCCAATACTGGATCAATAAACTGTTTCTCCTTGACTTCCACTACAAGTGATGATTCTGCCCCATTATGCACCATGACTTTCCCCTCGTCTGAGGTCGAGAGACAGACCCCCAGACTAGCCAATTGACGAACCTCCCGAGCCAGCGGCCTCTGACCTTCCTCTAAATGGGCCAGACTACCCATAGACTTCCGACTCAGAGCGTCGGCCACTACATTTGCTTTTCCCGGATGGTACAAAATGTTCATATCGTAGTCCTTAAGCAACTCTAACCATCGCCGCTGCCTTAAATTCAGCTCCTTCTGCTTGAACAAGTGTTGGAGACTCTTGTGGTCTGAGAACACGTCCACATGGACCCCGTACAAATAATGTCGCCAGATTTTTAATGCAAACACAACTGCCCCAAGTTCTAAATCATGCGTCGGATAATTCTTCTCGTGATCCTTGAGTTGCCTGGAAGCATAGGCTATAAACTTCCCGAGTTGCATCAACCCACATCCCAAGTCAATCCTTGAAGCATCGCAATAAACAACAAAGTCCTCTGTGCCTTCCGGCAAAGTTAACACCGGTGCTGAAGTCAATCTTGATTTCAATTCCTGAAAGCTCTTCTCACAAGTGTCGCACCATTGGAAGTTAGTTTCCTTTTTCGTCAATTTAGTCAATGGGGAGGCGAGGGTAGAGAACCCCTCCACAAACCTCTGATAATACCCGGCTAGACCCAAGAAACTGCGAATCTCTTCTGGGGTCGTCGGTCTAGGCCAATCCTTTACCGATGTGATCTTCTGGGGATCAACCTTAATCCCTTCTTTTGAAACAACATGACCCAAAAATGTGACTAACTCCAACCAAAACTCACATTTTGAAAACTTGGCATACAATTGGTGTTGATGAAGAGTTTGCAGAACCGACCTGAGGTGATTAGCATGATCCTCCCTACCGCGCGAGTAGACAAGGATGTCATCAATAAAAACAATCACGAAGGAGTCAAGAAACGGTTTGAAAACCCGATTCATAAGATCCATGAAAGCTGCTGGAGCATTAGTCAGTCCAAAGGACATTACCAAAAATTAAAAATGGCCATAACGAGTCCTGAAGGCGGTCTTAGGAATATCCTGCTCTCTGACCTTCAACTGGTGATACCCCAATAGTAAATCAATTTTGGAGAAAAACCTCGCACCCTGCAATTCGTCGAACAAATCATCTATTCGAGGCAATGGATACTTGCTTTTGATAGCGACCTTATTGAGCTGTCGATAATTAATACACATCCGAAGTGACCCATCCTTTTTCCTGACGAAAAGAACTGGAGTGCCCCACGGCGACACACTCGGCCGAATGAACCCCTTCTCTATCAAGTCTTTCATTTGTTCCTTTAGTTCCCTCAACTCTGTTGGTGCCATTATATATGGTGGAATAGATATTGGCTGCGTATCTGGCAATACATCAATCCCAAAATCGATCTCTCTGTCTGGTGGAATCCCTGGAAGATCTTCCGGAAACACTTCAAGAAACACATTCACGACTGGGACGGACTCGGGGGCAGACACTTCTGAAGTGGTGTCCGCAACCCGGACCAAATGATAAATACACCCTTTTTAATCATCTTTGAGGCCTTAAGGTAGGAAATAAACCTACCCTTTGGCACCACACCAATCCCTTTCCACTCGATAACTAACTCATTAGGAAATTCTAGCCTCATAATTCTGGTTCGGCAGTCGAGTTTGGAAAAGCACGAGTAAAGCCAATCCATCCCCATAATAACATCAAAATCTACCATCCCTAGTTCGACAAGATCGACCGTGGTATCTCGACAACACACCGTGACAACACAATTCCTATAGACTCGTGCGGTTGTAATGGAATCGCCAACCGGAGTCGACACAGAGAACGGCTCATGAAGATGTTCGGGTTCTATCCCAAAACTTGAAGCAATAGATGGGGTAACATAGGACAAGGAAGACCCCGGATCAATAAGAGCATAACAATCAAGGGCTTGAACAGCCAGAATACCTGTAACAACATCTGGAGAAGCCTCCGCACTCTGGCGTCCACTCAAGGCATATAACCGACTGGGTTCACCTTTACCACGGGCTCCACCCCTAACTGCACCGCGCCCTTCTGGAGCTGGAGGTCGTACTGAAGATGCGGCGACTGAAGAACCTGATGGCTGAGCAAAATCACCACCCATGCCTGGACTGGGCACACGGCAATCACGCTGAATATTACCTCTCACTCCACACCCGTAGCATACCGGGATGTCTAGGTAGCAAGGTTCAGTATGGAACCTCCCACACATAGGGCACAAAGCCCTCTTCTACTGCTGGAACCTCCCTCCTGGACGATCGGACTAATGGGTTCTCCTACTGTCTGATCCAAATCCCGAGGGACTGCTATGCTGATAACGGTGCGCTGATGGCGGTGCACTGGATGAGGACTGAGCATAAGACTGGAATGGCCCTGATGGTCCTCTCCCCTGAACTGGTCTCCCTCATCAAATTGAACTCCTCGAGTGGCCCGCTGACCGGGCTCTGCTGATACTCTCCCTTTCCGACCTTATCTTTTGTTTTCTAGCTTCCGTGGCTTGGGCGAATCCCACTATCTTACCATAATTCATGTCTGAGTGCAAAGCAGCTGTAGATGCTTCATTCACGACCAAAGGACTGAGGCCTTGAACAAACCGTCGAACTCTGGCACCCATAGTCGATACTAACTGAGGAACGTACTTGGACAACCTAGCGAACTCCAGGTGGTACTCCAACACACTCATTTTACCCTGCTTGAGAACCTCAAACTCCGTAGCACGGGTTGCCGTAGCCTCGGCAGGCAAGAAGTGATCCATGAAAGAATCAACGAACTCATCCAACCTCGCCTGAGAGACTTCCCTCCACGCGGGAACCCTCCTACATCTCGAACCAGGAGTACGCTGCTCCCCTCAACCTGTAAGATGCTAACTCAACCCCTCCGTCTCTGTAGCCTTCATAACTCGGAGTGTCTTGTACATTTCATCTAGAAAGTCCTGTGGATCAGCCTCTGGATAAATACATAAGAACTCTGGAGGGGCCAATCGAAGAAACTGGTTGACTCTGAAACCTGTGGAATCTCCCTGTCCCCTAGAGGGTATAGGGGCATCATGAGATCTTTGGGCCTGAGCGTCCACTAACTGGGTCAGCATGTGGATAGCTCCCCTGAGGTCCCCATCGGAAGTACCGGGACCTAAAGCTGGAACCGAAGAAGGGTTAGGGGTTGCAGCACCCTCCTCCACAGCAGGAATAGGAATACTCTGATCTAGAACTGAAGGGTCAGATGGGTTCAAGGTCGGGGATTCGCTCTCGCCCGCACCATCGGGTACTGAATTTACGGCCACACTTGGGGCGGCATTGGCCTCTAGGCCAAGTCGAGGTCTCTTCTTTGGTTCCATCACTGAAAATTTGGACCAGAGCACGAGTTAGACAAGAACATCCTCACTTTCCACTTAACTGGACGATATAGAATAACAATGAAAAGGGTGTTTCATAAATGTCCATGTAGCCCCCTAATTATAGATGTGGTCGACAACACACTGATAAGAAGGGCTCTTCTAGACATGGCTCCGAGACATCCTAGGACACTTTTAAAACCTGAGGCTCTGATACCAAGTTTGTCACGCCCCAAACTCGGGGAATGCGACCGTCACTCAACCGGGTGACCCCAGTCAACCGAACCTGAATTGCCTTTCCTACCCCACGTGATACTACCGTACATGAATTACATAAAATAGCAAAATAGGGAAAGAGAGGGTGATTATCATAATCACTTCAATTCCTTTTTTTTCATATTACATTATCAAATTAGTTTTCCCACTACATACAAAATAGATACCATGACTCTAATACGGACCATTACAACCACTGCCCAAATGTACACATATACACCCACATAATGTCTACGGAGCCTCTAGAGTGTTTAAGAATTTATATGATACTTGCCGGCGACAAGGCCCCGGCTATACCTTACAATACACAATATACTCAAAAGAGGTAGCAAGGACTACGCATGGCCCCGCGAGGAAGGGGCTCACCAGAACATCTGGAAGGGAGATGAGGAGAAGACACCACTAATGGCGAGCTGATGTACCTTCTATGGAATCACCTACATCCATATAAAAGATGTAGCGCCCCCAAAAAAAGGGATGTTAGTACTATGGAATAGTACTAGTATGTATACTCAAACTTTATCCTAAGTACAATGAAACAATGCACAATTCAGAGACAGTAATAGAATCAAATTAATCCAAGTACGTGGAAAGAAACAACAATAATCAAAGAAGTTTCACAATCTCTCCCTTTTTCCCTTTCAATATCATCATATTCAAGAACCCATGGTTTTTCATTTCAATAGTGATATCGATCACATTCCATCCTTATTACCTCGGCCACCCTTATCACCACAACCGATCAACCTTATTACTTCGTGTTGCGGTGCGCAACCCGACCCCGCCTGACAATTTAAATTCATAACAACAACCACAAACAAATACATCACAAGAATCTTCATTTCAAGGAACACAAGTTCGTATCAACATCTCATTTAATATGGGCCCAAATCCCCTCAACATTTATCAAGTAGGAGGTTCCCTGAACAGGTACTGCCATATTTTCTCAACTTAGTTACTTTGATTCACAATACTCTTTTCGTTAGTTTTCATGTATAGATTTCAACTATTTCAGATATTCCAACATTTAAACACATTATCAACCTTGCGTTCATTTCTCATCAATCACTTTTTTTACAACTTCATAAAACACAGTAGCATGACAATCAATTGGGAAGAATCAACGAATGAAGTCTCACGTCTTAGCACGTTTGAACAGATAATCACACATTTCCAAATAAGGTGCACGTACCACACATTCGAACCCAACAAGGGGATTCTACGAAGGTTAAAGTTAGCCATACATACCTGGGATTAAAATTCCTTTTTAACCTTTACTCACGAATCACCGGACCGACTAGTATCGTCAATCTAGTTCACAACTAAACATATTCAACTCAGAATCGAGAGTCATGCATACAATTTGAACCCTTTTTCAAGCTTCTATCGACTGCTATGTGACTCCCTCCTTATATTGCCAACCCCTCATTTGTGAGCCTTACCCCAACTCGCTTTCTCTTACTGGATTATGGACATTAATGAACATGCATGCAAGGTATTGACTTATATTTTCATGAATCAATTCATGGGAGTCCCCCTTTTGTTTAAAATTAGAAATTTACTGAAAAGGGTTTGGGGATTCTTACCTGTTATAATGAGGAAGATGAATACTTGAAATTTCCGGTCCTGAGAGACTTTGAAAATCCAATTGGTAAGGATAAGGCTTTCTCCCTTAAGAACCCTTCCTCCCTCTCTCTAGTTTTGTTCGGAAAAATGATTAAAAATGAAGGGGGGGGGGGTTTAAATGAACTGGGGTCGGGTAAAAAAAAAATAGTGCCCGGCGCAAGGATGCGGTCAGGAATGCGATTGCATTCCTGACATGCGGTCCGCATAATCGACCGCATAATGGCCCTCAAAGTTGGGCCAAAACTCAAAACACACTATCCAGATATGCGACCAATGTGCGGTCCACATACACGCCATGCGATCATCGCATTCCTTACATGCGGTCCACATAATCGACCACATAATGGCCCGCAAGATGGGCCAAAACTCGAAACACACAGCTCAGGTATGCGACCAGTGTGCGGTCCGCATACATGTTATGCTATCGCATAACACCCACTTTCTGGAGAATTATATCCTTTAAATCTTGGGGTACTACTCAATTCAGGTCTGTTTTTCAAAAATTTTCAGAATAACATCTCGGGAATTCATACGGATATTATTATTTGACAAGAAAATTTTACGGGTCTTTACAAGAGTAAACTTCCCAAGGCTCCGTGTCCGCACCTAGGTCTATGCGTTCGCATAGTGTAAACCAGCCCCCTTCCCCGTTTGTGCATTGCGTTCGCGTGGGTTACCACGCGTTCGCACAGTGTAAAACCCAGACACCAAATACAACCAACACAACAAATTTTCTAAGTTTCAAAACACTCCAACGCCTATCCGAAACTCAGCCGAGCCCTCGGGGCTCCAATCCAGACATGCACACAACCTTATAAGCATCTTACGGACTTACTCGTGTGATCAAATCGCCAAAATAACATCTTAAACCACGAATTTAGCATATAAATCAAAGAATAATCTCAAAACTTCCAAAGTTTCAATTTTCACAAATACGGGTCCGAATCACGTCAAACGACCTCCGTTTCTTACCAAATTTTACCAACACAACTTAAATATCATTTTGAACCTGTACCGGGATCTGGAACCAATATACGGGACTGATACCATAAATTTCAAATATAACCAAATTTTCAAAAACTCTTATATTTTCAGAAAAACAATTTCTTTCAAAAATTCATTTCTCGCTCTTGGGACCTCGAAATTTGATTCCGGGCATACGTCCGAGTCTCATATTTTTCTACGGACCCTCCAGGATCTGAACTCATGGTTCGGGTCCGTTTACCCAAAATGTTGACCGAAATCAACTTAAATTTAATTTTAAAGGCAAAGTTAGTACTTTTCTCAATTTTTCATATAAAATCTTCCCGGATATACACCCGGGCTGCGGATGCAAAATGAGGTAAGATAAAAGGAGGTTTTCAAGGCCTCGAAACATCATTTTAGCTCATACAACAAGGGATGACCTTTTGGGTCATCACAGTACTCATACTACACTCTGCATTTCTTGGCAGCTGAACTTGCTTGTCGGAGACCCAAGGTAGATCTACTGGCATCTGCAAACCGTGGAGTCCCGTCCTAGTTTATTTATTTTAGTGCTTCCTTTCTTTCTCGTATTTTCTTTCACAATCTTTTTGTAGTAAATCTTAGAAGTTCGGGAGGTTTGACTCCAGATACAAAATGTATCAGGTATTATGGGTTTTATGTATTTCGCAAATCAGTTTTAGCTTCTGTTATCTTAATTGTTTTCTGTTGTTGAAATTGATTAAAATTAGTTTAAAGAATCCTCTAATGTTGGTTTCCCTAGCAAGTGAAATGTTATGCGACATCACGTTCCCGAAGATGGAAATTTCGGGTGGTGATATGATAATAGGCTCTAGATATTGAGTATGACAACTATGCCACCAAATGATGCAACCATATAAAGAATCAAATTAGACCACAACTATGCCACCAAATTTTGCATGGTTATGTCTTTGAACTCTCCTTCAAAACACTATTTTATAGTTATATGAACTGATTATGTGACACTTACGTAAGAGTACCAATTGATGTAAATCCCTTACCTAGTCTCCATCATCTATAACGACCCGGTCGGCCGTTTTGAGAGTTAGTGACCCGATCCCCTAATAACTGCTTCTCCCATGTCTATTTGTGTTATTGGAACTTGTCGGAGCGTTGAGTGGTGAAATTCAGAGTGATTTTTGACACATAGTCCTTTAATGTGAATTTTAGCTTTAGAAATCGGACCGTAGCTAGAACTATGCGAAGACAAATCCGGAATGGAATTTCGTCAACCCCGTTAGCTCCGTTGGGTGATTTCGGGGTTAGGAGCGAGTTCGGAATGTGTTTTCGAGGTCGGTTGTAGATTTAGGCTCGAATTCGCGAAAGTTAGAATTTTGGCCATTTCGGCCGATTGGTGAAATTTTGATATCGGGCTCGGAATGGAATTTCAAAAGTGACAGCAGGTCCGTAATTTTATTTGTGACCTGTGTGCAAAATTTGAGGCCATTCGGACGAGTTTAGACGTGATTCGGCATCAGATGTGGATTTTAGAAATTTCATAAGTTCTTAGGCTTGAATATATGCATATTTAATGATTTTTATGTTATGAGACATATTTTTAAGGCTCGACCAAGTTTTAATGAGGTATTAGGGTTGATTGGTATTTTCGGTTGAGGTCCCGGGTGCCTCGGGTGTGTTTCGGATGTTCATAATGGGCATATTTTTAGCCTAGTCTTCAGCTGTTTTTCTGGTTTTTAGAGCAGTAGGTAATCATTCAGTGCAATCGCGTGTTTTCAGCCGCGATCGCGTAGAAAAAGCTTAGGCCTGACTAATTTTAGCCAGTGCAATCGCAGCAGGGGGTCGTGACCGCATAAGGTTATTGGGCCGGCCATGGGGAGTTTTGCTACGTGCGATCGTGTGGGCCTAAATGCGAACGCGTAAGGTCCAGCCCGGTGTGCTCCACGATCGTAAGTGCTACTGTGCGGCTGCACATTGTCCATTTTAAGGGGGGTGAGGCTTACTCTATGCGATCTTATTCGTATGTCCGCGATCGCACTTCACAATTTAGGCCTGTGCAGAATATTAAAACCCATTTCTAGGGTTTAAGCCTATTTTCACCATTTTCAAATTTTGGAGCTCGGGAACGGCGATTTTTGAAGACTTTTGCACCTGGGTAACTTGGGTAAGTGATTTCTAACCTACATAGATTAATTTCCATGATTCCTAACTTAAATCTGGTCCTTAGAATTCGAATTTGGGTGGAAGAATTGGGAAATTTTTTATAAACTTCATAGACCAAATTATTGAGTTTTGATTGGGGTTTTTACCTCCGATTTGAGAGATTTTCATATGTTTGGACTCGCGAGTGAATGGGTGTCCATAAAATATAATTTTTACCCGATTCTAGACATGGGCCCGAGGGACTTTTTGGGCGAATTTCCTAATTTCGCGTATTAGCTTCGTATTTATTAGCTATTTTGATTCGTTAAAGTGTTATTTAGATTATGCAATCAAATTTATTAGATTTGGGCCACCAGAAGTCGGATACTCTTGGCAAGAGTGTGGTATTGAGTTGATTAGCGCAGTCAAGGTAAGTGGCTTGCCTAACTCAGTATTGGGGACTTCCCCTTAGGCATTGTTATACTGATGTTTGTTACGTGGACACCATGTACGTGAGGTGACGAATGCGTACAAGGGTCATAGTTGCTAAATTTCACTCTTTCCTTCCATGGAATCACTCATTTTCATTCCTTTATTACTGTTCCATGTCTTAACTGAGTAGTTAGCTTAAGAATAAGCATGCCCATCAGTCCTTACTTGATTTCCTCTTCATTGCTACTAGTTTCACCATGCTTAGTTAGTTTTACTGTATTATTGCTTGTTGATTTTTCCTGAACTGTTTAAGTAAGTCGTATCCGGCATACTTCTGCATTGCATATTTAAATTATGACTATGGACCGAGATCCGGGAGCTTTCCCCTGTACCGCATTGCATATTTAAATTGGGATTACAGACTGAGATCCTGGAGCTTTCCCCTATACTGCATTGCATATTTAAATTAGGACTACAGACTGAGATCCGAGAGCTTTCCCCCTGTACTGCATAGCATTATTTTAATTGGGACTACGGACTGAGATCCGGGAGCTTTCCCCATTGTACTGCATTGCATGTTTACTGTTGGGATATATGTTGTGCCGAGCCGAGGACTCTATTTCTGTTATTATTTATTTCAGTTCCATTAATTCTGTTTATCAATGCTTATCTATATTTCACTATTTAGATTTATCATTGTCTTGTTTTAAAACTCAGTAGGGCCTCAACCTGACCTCGTCACTACTTGACTGGGGTTAGGCTTGGCATTTACTAAGTACCGAATGTGGAGTACTCAAGCCCTGCCTACGCATGTTTTCCCCGTGTGCAGATCCAGGTACCAGTGCACCGTACAGTGGCTAGGCGTATCTCAACAGCTGTTTAGGAGACCGTGAGGTAATTCTGCCGCGTCCGCAGGATCTCACAAGTCTCCTTCCTACTCCAGTATAGTTATAGAAGATATATATATAGATACATTTTCCTTACTCCTTTGTATAGAGCTACAATAGTTCAGAGTTTGTGACTTTGTGATGTTCCGGGTTTTGGGAAAGTAAAAGCTGTAAATGCCGAGCGGCTAAATTATATAGTATTGCTTCTTCTTTACTGCTTCTATTATTGCTTTGTCTTATTTTCCGCAAATTTTAGGCTTACCTAGTTGAAGAGACTAGGTGCCGTCACGAGACCGTTCGGAGGGTAACTCAGGTCGTGACAAGTTGGTATCAGAACGTCTAGGTTCATAGGAGTCACAAGTCACAAGACGGTTTATTAGAGTCTCGCGGATCAGCGTGGAGACGTCCGTATCTATCTTCGAGAGGCTATGTAACTGTTAAGAACAATCATATTCTTTGAAATTCCATGTCGTGCTAGTTACTGTCATCAAAATTCTAAAATTCTATTATACTCTTGCTCACAAATGGTGCGGACCTGTACCGAACATACTGATGATAAGGCACCCAAGCCCCTAGCCAGAGCCACCAGAGGCAGGGGCCGGGGTAGAGGACGAGCACGCGGTGAAGCCCGAGCACCGGCAAGAGCAGAGTCGTATAATCCCCATGCAGCTACAATTGGAGGGGCACATGAGGTCCCTACTATTACTCCAGCCCTCCAGGAGACTTTGGCTTAGTTCCTGAGTGCCTTCAGCACTCTGTCTCAGGCGGGGCTACTCCCGATAGCTCCAGCTACATCCCAGGGCGGGGGAGGGGCAAAAACTCCCGCATCATGTACTCCTGAGCAGAGGGTCCAATTGGGCAAGTTCCAGAGTATATTCCTATGCCCCCAGCAGCTCCACCTCAGCATGAGGCTAGGGTTGCGGTTTCTGAGGCAGAGCAGCTCCGACTTGAGAGGTACAAGAAGTACCACCCACCTGAGTTCAGCGGATTATCTTCAGATGATTCCCTGGGTTTTCTTGAGGAGTGTTATCGCATTCTCCCCATTATGGGTATTGTGGAGACGAGTGGGGTTTCTTTCACCGCTTTCCGGCTGAGAGGAACAACCTATCTGTTGTGGCATGCTTTTGAGCTGAGTAGTCCGGACGAGGCAGCTTCACTTACTTGGGCTCAGTTCCCCGAGATGTTCTTACTTGAGTTTTTCCCTTAGAGCCTCAAGGATGCTTGGCATGCGAAGTTTGAGCGACTGCGCTAGGGTACCATGACCGTGTCAGAGTATGCAGTCTGTTACAGCGATTTGGCTCATCATGCACCAGCTTTGGTTGTCACTTCCAAAGAGAGGGTTCGACGCTTTATTGAGGGACTCCACCCCATTATTCGGACTAGCATGGCCAGAGAGCTGGAGAAAGATATCACTTACCAGCAGGCCGTGAGTATTGCCTGGAAGATTGAGAGCATGTTATCCCGGGACAGGGAGGAGAGAGAGGCCAAGAGGTCTCGAGAGAGTAGTCACCTTTCAGGAGTTCGTGCACCAGTAGCACGCTATGGTAGGGGTTTTGTGAGTCGCCCCATTCATTCAGCCTTTCCAATAGCCAGTGGTATTCCAGCTCCTCCTAGACCTCAGGAGCCTTATTATGCACCACCAGTATCTCATGTGCCTCCTTCTCGAGGTGCTATCACTGGCTAGTCCAGCGGGCCAGTTCAAAGTCACCAGCAGCCGCCACGTCCTCCGAGTGGTTGTTTTGGGTGTTGTGACCCTCGTCAAGTGATCATAGATTTCCCCAGAGCTAGGAGCGGTGTACTACCTCAGACTTATCAGGTTCCACGTCTTCCATCGGGTCCTTCAGCTATTCTCCCAGCCCCAGCTGCTACCCCACCTTCTCAGACAACTCTAGGTGGAGGTCAGGCAAGTCGAGGTTGGCCTGGAGGGGGAGGCCAGATATTATGCTCTTCCAGCCCGTTCAGAAGCCGTTGCTTCAAATTCGGTCATCAAAGGTATTGTCCCTGTTTGTCATAGGGAATCATCCGTGTTATTTGGTCCAGGTTCTACGTACTCATATGTATCTTGTTACTTTGCTTCACATTTGGGGATATTTCAGGATACCTTGAGTTTCCCCGTATATGTTTCTACTCCTGCGGGAGATTTTCTTGTTGTGGACCGTGTATATCGGTCGTGCTTTAATGTTATTAGTGGTTTTGAGACCAGGGCTGACTTACTATTACTCAGCAGGTATATTTCGACGTTATATTGGGTATGGATTGGCTGTCTCCCTACTATGCTATTCTTAATTGTCATGCCAAAACCGTGATGCTGGTTATGCTAGTACTACCAAGGTTAGAGTGGAGAGGCTCCTTAGAGTATACTCCCCGTCGAGTAATTTTTTTCTTCAGTCTCAGCGAATGGTTGAAAAGGGGTGTGATGCATATCTGGCTTATGTGAGAGATGTTAGTGCTGAGACCCCTACAGTTGAGTCAATCCCTGTTGTCAGGGATTATCCTGATGTTTCTTCTGCTGATCTTCCGGGTATGCCGCCCGACAGAGATATTGATTTCGGCATTGACTTGTTGCTAGACACTTAGCCTATTTCTATTCCTCCTTATCACATGGCTCCTCCTGAGTTGAAGGAGTTGAAGGAGCAGTTGCAGGAGTTGCTTGACAAAGGTTTCATCAGGCCCAGTGTATCACCCTGGGGTGTTCCGGTGTTATTTGTGTAGAAAAATGATGGTTCGATGCGTATGTGTATTGACTACCGGTAGCTAAATAGGGTGATAGTGAACAACAGGTACCCATTGCCCCGCATTGATGATTTATTTGACCAGTTACAGGGTGCTAGGGTGTTCTCCAAGATTGATCTGCATTCGTGTTATCATCAGTTGAAGATTCGGGAGCCGAATATCCGGAAGACGGCATTCAGGACCAGATATGGCCACTATGAGTTCCTTGTTATGTTATTTGGGCTCACGAATGCCCCAACAGCCTTTATGCACCTGATGCACAACGTATTTTGGCCTTATCTTGATACTTTCCTCATCGTGTTCATTGATGATATTCTGGTATATTCTCGGTCCCAGGAGGACCATGAGCAGCACTTGAGAACCGTGCTTCATGCATCAAGGGAGAAGAAGTTGTATGCCAACTTTTCTAAGTGTGAATTTTGGCTTGATTATGTGGAATTCCTAGGCCATATGGTGTCTTCGGATGGGATCAAGGTAGATCCGAAGAAGGTGGAGGTGGTGCAGAGTTGGCCCAGACCATCTTCAGCTACGGAGATCCGCAGTTTCCTCGGTTTGGCTTGGTATTATCGTTGTTTTGTGGAGGGATTTTCATCCATTGCAGCGCCCATGACTAGACTGACCCTGAACGATGCCCCTTTTATATGGACTGAAGAGTGTGAGGAGAGCTTTCAGAAGCTCAAGATAGCCTGACTACGGCTCCTGTGTTGGTATTACCTACCGGTTCCGGGTCCTACACAGTCTATTGTGATGCTTCGAGGATTGGCCTGGGAGCGGTGTTGATGCAGGACGGTAGGGTGATTGCCTACGCGTCAAGATAGTTGAAGGTGCATGAGAAAAACTACCATGTTCATGATCTCGAGTTGGCAGCGATTGTTCATGCCCTGAAGATATGGCATCATTATTTATATGGTATTCCCTGTGAGATATTCACGGATCACCGGAGTTTGCAGCATATATTCAGGCCGAAGAATCTTAATTTGTGCCAACGTAGGTGGTTGGAGTTACTCAAGGAATATGACATCACTATATTATACCACCCGGGGAAGGCCAATGTGGTGGCCGACGCCTTGAGTCGCCGAGCAGAGAGTTTGGGGAGTTTGGCATATCTTCATGTAGCTGAGAGGCCTCTAGCCTTGGATGTTCAGTCCTTAGCCAGTCAGTTCATGAGACTGGATCTTTCTGAGCCTCGTTGGGTATTTGCTTGTGTTGTTGCTCGATTTTATCTTTATAACCGCATTCAGAAGCGTTAGTATGATGATCCCAACCTTCTGGCCCTTCAGCATAGGGTTCGGCAGGGTGATGCTAGGGATGTGACCATAGGTGATGACAGTGTGATGAGGATGCAGGGGCGGATTTGTGTTCCCAATGTGGATGGGCTTCGGGAGTTGATTCTTGAGATGGCCCATAGCTCGCGGTATTCCATCCACCCTGGTACTGCAAATATGTACCAGGATCTGAGACATCACTATTGGTGGCGAAGGATGAAAAAGGATATAGTGGAGTTTTTAGCCAAGTGTCTCAACTGCCAGCAGGTCAAATATGAGCATCAGAGACCGGGAGGGTTACTTCAGCAGATTGAGCTTCCAGAGTGGAAGTGGGAGCGGATCACCATGGACTTCGTGGTTGGACTTCCTCGGACTTTGAAGAAGTTCGATGCTATTTGGGTGATCGTGGATCGGCTGACTAGGTCAGCCCATTTCATTCCTGTGTTGACTACATACTCCTCCGAGAGGTTAGCGGAGATTTATATCAGGGAGATTGTTTGCCTCCACGGTGTTCCATTATCTATCATTTCAGACAGAGGTACACAGTTCACTTCACGGTTCTGGAGAGTCGTTTAGCAGGAGTTAGGCCCCAGGGTGGAGTTGAGCACGACCTTTCACTCTCAGACAGACGGGTAGTCCGAGCGTACGATTCAGATTCTTCAGGATGTGCTCCGTGTCTGTGTGATGGATTTTGGAGGGTCATGGGACCGATACTTGCCACTTTAAGAGTTTTCTTATAATAAAAGTTACCAGTCCAGCATTCAGATGGCGCCGTATGAGGCTTTATATGGTAGGCGGTGCAGGTCTCCAGTGGGATGGTTTGAGCCGGGCAAGTCCATTACTCTACACAAGTCTAGTCTCAAGTCGCATTGTAAAAATAAAGGAATCTAATAGACAGTAAAAACAAGTCAAGTACTACAGCTATAACATGGTGTAAGACAGTAAACATTTGCTTACTATAATGTTTAGATATTGTTGAAGGCTTGAATCAATATTTAGCAAAGCAAATATGTAAATAAACAAAACCGAACATCGATAGGCTAGTTGGTGAAAGCAAAACATTATTAGTATTGGTTTCACGCCGTAGAAAATGATACACCAATTACGGAACAATGCTTTAGTACCAA
>ML393407.1:0-22229 GCA_005239525.1 Nicotiana knightiana
GTTCAAATATATGATCGATTCAAACAAAGGGGTATGGCTTGTAATGCGGTTGCCAAAGAAACATGATTACATGCTCAACGGGGTTAACTACTATACATAACAATTAGGTGGGTAAAATATAAATATCTGGCTCAACAAAGAAACGCTTATATCACTTCCAAGACTGAACAAAACTACTATTTCACTTTGCACACACACGGGGCAAGTTCTAGACATCAAATGCAATGCNCGCAGTTAAGAAAATTTAAGAATCCACGACTTAAGGTGTTTATCCTGGAGTCAAAAAATTGAGCCTAAGCGTCACAACCAAAGTACTGACTATTCTCAAGGCATCACGGCATTCTGAGATATTGCTACGATTAAGCCCTCAACCATGTGATTACTACTCTTAAAAATTAAACACTACCTACACCCGGTTCAATTAAAAACCCTTGGAAGAGAACCGTGGTCCAAAGAAAAATTAAGGGAGAATTACTACACTACCTAAAACAAAAATCTTTTTGGTATTTTATTTAGACTTACTTCCCTCAAGAGAACTGTCTAAGAGATCCATCATCGGGAAGAGTCCCCATATTTCTAATAATTTTTTTTTTGAACAAAATAAAAACATAAAAGCTAAAAACAAAAAACTAAAAACATTCACTGAACATAAAAGCTAAAAACAAACAAAATAAAAACATTCACTACCAAATTTCCCAATTTCAACAAGCAAAAACAATTCACAATAAAACATATATATACAACACCCCACACATAGTTCATGAAATGTCCTCAGTGCATCATGTATAGACAAAGCAAGAAATAAAACAAGGTGCGAGATGCTTCCTGGTCAATAAGCGTCTTCATCATCGGACGCTCTCCATTCCTCTTCAAACTCATCTTCTCCATTATCTTCCTCATCCGAGCGTATTGTCTTCGCATCAGTATCTTCAGGTGTGTTTATATCTTCATCATTTGGGAGCCTGTATCCCTCACCTGCTCCTATCATCTGCTGAGCGTGAGAATTAAGCGGGTATCTCTGATCCAGCTCATCCCTTTGATTAACTGACGCTGGACGACCACCTATGCGCAACTGCAAATCCATCATCCCATAGAGATGGGCCATGAAGCTATTATCCCTGGAATTGCGCTCGACATTGGTCAGTGAAGACTCTTCTTTCAGTCTTAAGCCAGTGATGTCAGTTTCCCGGGTGAGTTGTTGATCAATAATGTGGTCAGAGTCGGGCTCAACCGCTACCTTTTTATTTAGCAGGAACTGAGTCAGGAAATTCGGGAAAGGGATTCGATCAATTCTATTGTTGGAACGCACCAACCCCATTTGATAGCGAATCAGGTGGCCCACATTCACTTGCTGTCCTGTCATGATGAAGTAGAGCACACAAATCCTCTCTTGGCTGATTAAGGTGTCATGGGTGCACGGTAGTATCCGTGCATTAATCAGTTTCAGCCATACCTGTGTTTCAGCCTTCATCTTCTTCTTCGGAAACCTTTTATGGCAATTAGTGGTTCTATCCCGAATCCAAGCAGCCCTGTAATCAACCCCACAAAGTGTGTGCCTCACCTCTCTATAGTTAGGATGGAGGATAAATTGCTCTAGAGGCTCCACCGGAACATTTGGTGCACCTAGGAAATCACATATGGCCTTGGCTGAAAAATCCACCAAGTGCCCACGAATTGGAACCAATTCTTCCTTGTCCTTAGGGTCAAACCCTGCATAGAATTCCTGGACTAAATTGAGGTTGATGTCGCCATGGTGTTTGAACACATATCCCAGACCTAATTCATGGATGCTCCTCCAAATTGCTGGGAATTTAGTTCTAAGACACCCCTCGTTCATGCTTGGGCTTGCAACGAGTATACCATTTCCTGGAGTGTGGTGGTATGCTGTTGACACCATATTCCCTTTGACCAACTGGTCGCTGCCTCATAGAATCCACAACAGCTACTACTTCCTCACCAGTCATGCTAGAAGTAGCATCTCCTCCTTTTTTTTTGGAGGTGGTGGGGGTTTTGATTTGGTTTTCGGTGGCGCCGAAGATGTGGCCTTTCCCTTGCCGGTGGCTCTTCTGGGTAGTGTTGTTTGACCTGCACAATTTATCAGTAATGAATGGGTGTCACAAAGTATATTCTATCCGTTTTCGCAATTTGCGAAGGTTACTCAGACTTCACCTTGGCGAGTTTCTGACAATTGACACACATTGCTACCTATTGGCTTATTGTGAGCCACTTTTTACTTAAAATTTCATGGAATTCAAGATGCATGATGCTAGTGGTGTATTTCCAGTAGACTCGGGCTCCAAACGGGACATGTAATTGCCATTGAGGCATAACATCGAGCACTTGGCTGGCAAAATTGCCATGGGAGCTCTTATGGACTTGAGGGACTGCCTCATGTACCCAAATCAGTTTGGGGTTCCATAATACCACTTAGTTTCACCATTTCAGCTCATTCCTAAAGGGTTTCGGGATTGGGGTGCATAACACCATACAACATGACCAAGAACTTCATAAACCCATAAAAATTCATCATGAAATCAAGGATACACTTTTCATCTGCGCAAATTCGAGTTAATAAAGGATAGGGCTAGAATCATACCTCACGGATTGATGTGTGTTAGCCAGATGAAGTGCACCACGAAATTTAACCTGTGCAGATCTTGTGTGTGTGGTGGGTGATGATAGGGTGTGTTGAAGTAGTGAAGATGAATGTGTCAAACTATGTGTTTTGATGTGGGTATGAGAGACAATCCATGTTTGGGTGTGTGCTTGGGAGTGAAACTTGCTTGAGAGAGCGTTGGGAGATGAAAAAAAACAGGAAGAAGGGACTTACCTGGCGTTAGTCGTGCGTTTTAATCAAAAAGCCCGGGCACCCTGGCGTTAGCCAAGTGTATTAGCCTTAAAGCTAGCTTCCCCCTAGCGTTAGCCAGGCATTTCACCCTTAACGCCAGATGCCCCCTGGCGTTAGCCAGACGTTTCAATCTTAACGCCAGCTGCCCCCTGGCGTTTGGGGCTTAAGGCCCGGGTTCTCCTGGCTTTTGCTGGGTGTTTGGGGCATAAGGCCGGCTTAACCCCGGCTATGTCCCCACCTTCCGTCATGCTAAAACACTCCTCCTTTCACCCGAATTCACCTGCAAGCTCGTTAGTACCTATAATTACATGAAATACTTCTAGCTACTCTAAGATTTACTACGCATTGGGTTGCCTCCCAACAAGCGCCTTTTTACTGTCGTGGCACGACAATTACAACAAATCAATAGGTTTCCTCCTATGAAGCGCTTGATTTAACGTCGTGGCACGACGCAACATAAAAGCCATTTAAGGATCGTATGATGTTTTAGGTTCACCCAGATGCACAATAGCTAGCACATTGGCTTCAGTCATTCCCACATATCTTTTTAATCGTTGTCCATTGACCTTGAAGGTGTTAGACTCATTCTCAGCAGTAATCTCCACAGCACCATAAGGAAATACGTTGACCACTTTAACGGGCCAGACCATCGGGATTTGAGCTTACCCGGAAATATTCTTAATCTTGAATTATAAAGTAATACCTTGTCTCCTGGTCTGAAATCTCGGTCCACAATATTTTTATCATGTATTATCTTCATTCGTTCCTTATACAACCTGGTGCTTTCAAATGCTTGGCTTCTGAATTCTTCTAATTCGTGTAATTTTGTGACTCGATTTTCTCCAGCAGTATCAAAATCCAGATTCAGCTGCTTCAATGCCCACCAAACTCGATGTTCTAATTCCACAGGCAGGTGACAGACCTTACCAAATACCAACTTGTATAGAGACATACCGATTGGTGTTTTGAATGCAGTTCTGTAGGCACTATTTTGGTTAGTACACTCTTTATATCCCGGTTTGATACCTCAACCTGCCCACTAGTTTGGGGGTGATATAGGGTTTCTACCTTGTGACGTACATCATATTTAACAAGCAACTTTTCGAAAACACGATTGCAGAAATACGTGCCTCCATCACTTATAATGGACCTTGGTGTCCCAAAAGGGGTGAATATATTCTTCTTTAAGAACCCCACCACCACTCGTGCATCATTGTTGGGGAATGCTGCAGCTTATACCCATTTGGACATGTAATCTACCACAACAAGTATATACTTATTGCCGTATGAGCTGACAAAAGGACCCATGGAATCTATCCCCCAAACATCGAACAATTCTACCTCTTGTATCAGATTCATTGGCCTCTCATGACGACAGGATATGTTCCCCGTCCTTTGGCATTCATTGCAGCTTTTCACCCATTGATGGGCATTTCTGAACACAGTGGGCCAATAAAACCCGGCCTCCAACACTTTAGCTGTTGTTTGGACTCCTCTGAAATGTCCTCCATAAGGAGCTGCGTGACAAGCCTGCAAAATAGCATATTGTTCTATCTCGGGGACGCACCTCCGGTTCATGTTATCTATGCAAATTTTAAATAAATAAGGTTCATCCCAATAGTAGTTACGGCTATCACGATAAAATCTTTTCTTTTGTACAGAGGATAGCTCATAAGGGTCAATGTCGCATGCCAGGTAATTAGCAATGTCTGCATACCATGGAACCTCTCTCACATTTGTGGCCAGCAGCTGCTCATCTGGAAAGGTTTCCAGAATATCCTCAGCCTCAGGTGCCTGTTCAGCACCTTCAAGGCGTGATAAATGATCAGCGACTTGGTTCTCTGTTCCCTTCCGATCACGAATTTCCAAGTCAAACTCTTGCAAAAGAAGCACCCAACAAATTAGGCGTGGCTTAGACTCTCTTTTCTCGACCAAGTACCTAATGACTGCGTGATCAGTGTACACGATCACTTTTGACCCGATCAGGTAGGACCTGAATTTGTCAAATGCAAATACTACAACCAACATTTCTTTTTCTGTTACCGTGTAATTCAGTTGAGCTCCACTCAGTGTCCTACTTGCGTAGAAATTGGGTGCATTACCTTATCTTTTCGCTGTCCCAACACGGCTCCTACAACATAGTCACTTGCGTCACACATGAGTTCAAATGGTTGCTCCCAGTCGGGGGCAACTATAATCGGTGCAGTGACTAGCTGCTTCTTTAGCTTCTCAAACGCNTGGCATGTCCTAGAAAGCTATGAATAGCTTTGAATGACGTGGGTGGAGGGAGTTTTTCAATCACTTCTACCTTAGCTTTATCCACTTGAGTACCTTTACTCGAGACCAAATGTCCCAAGACGATTCCTTCTTGTACCATGAAGTGGAACTTCTCCCAATTCAGCACTAGGTTCGTTTCGATACACCTCTTTAGGACACAGTTCAAATTTTCTAGGCATTCATTAAACGAATTTCCCACCACTGAGAAATCGTCCATGAAGACCTCTATAATATCCTCCACCATGTTTGTGAAAATAGCAATCATGCACTGTTGGAATGTTGCAGGTGCATTGCAGAGGCCAAATGGCATCCTCCGAAAAGAAAATATCCTATATGGGAATGTGAAGGAGGTATTTTCCCTATCCCCTGGGGCGATAGAAATTTGGTTGTACATCGAATACCCGTCAAGGAAACAGAAGTGAGACTTCCCTGCTAACCGGTCGAGCATCTGATCAATGAAGGGAAGTGGGAAATGGTCTTTGCGGGTGGCAAAGTTCAGCTTTCTGTAATCCATGCATATTCTCCAACCCATAACAGTTCTAGTAGATATCAACTCGTTTTTATCATTCCTTACGACTGTCATACCACTCTTCTTTGGTATACACTGTACTGGGCTAACCCAGCTACTGTCGGAGATAGGGAAAATGATTCCCGCATCTAACCACTTTATCACTTCTTTATTTACCACTTCCTTCATATTTGCGTTCAACCGTCTTTGGTGTTCCCTAGATGGTCTGTGTCCCTCTTCCAAGAGAATTTTATGCATGCAATAAGCTGGGCTGATCCTTTTGATGTCTTCCATCGTCCAGCCAATGGCAGTCTTACATTCAGAAAGTACCTTTAACAATTGTTTTTCCTGCACATCTAGCAACCCAGATGATATAATAACCGGTAATGTAGAGTTAGGTCCAAGAAATGCATACCTGAGGTGCGCTGGTGAATGATTCAGCTCTAACTTGGGTGGTACTTCAACTGAGGGCTTGGCTGGTGGGATCTCTCTCTTTTCCAAGTGTAATGGTTCAACTTCAAGAACC
The DNA here is from genome assembly GCA_005239525.1 of Nicotiana knightiana. NCBI lineage: Eukaryota > Viridiplantae > Streptophyta > Magnoliopsida > Solanales > Solanaceae > Nicotiana > Nicotiana knightiana. Next base: position 6,160 of record ML393407.1, read on the forward strand.
CTCGACCATGTCCCTTTTCCTTCCAATGCTAATACCCATTCTGCTAGTTCCTCACCGTTCATATCATCTAAGTTCATCAAACATGCAGCCAAAGGATCCCCAACAGTTAAGGCTGCATCATCTTCTTCCAGTATCACATTCACGGCATCAATAAGAGAGAAGTTGGCAAACTCACTTGGTCTTCTCATAGACTTCTGCACGTTGAATGTGATTTCTTTATCATTGAGCCTCATCTTAAGCTCACCAGTATCCCAATCGATGAGAGCTCTTCCTGTGGCAAAAAATGTCCTTCCCAAGATTATGGGAATTTCCTCATCTACTCGGCAGTCTAGGATCACAAAGTCAGCAGGGAACACAAATTTCCCCACTTGCACTAACACATCGTCCAGAATACCCGACGGTCTCTTTACTGTTCTATCAGCAAGTTGCAGCAACATGGAAGTAGGCCTAGCTCTACCAATCCCCAGTCTTTTATATATAGCCAGTGGCATCAGATTAATGCTGGCTCCCAAGTCACATAGGGCTTTGGCGAAAGCGAAGTTGCCAATGGTACAAGGAATTGTAAAACTCCTTGGGTCAGCCAACTTTTCAGCAATAGGACGTGTCACCACCGCACTACAAGTCTGGGTAAGGATGACAGTAGCCAGGTCTTGGAAGTCAAATTTTCTGGACATCAAGTCCTTCATCATTTTAGCATAGCCAGGCATTTCCTTCAATGCATCAATCAATGGGATATTTACCTGTATCTGCTTTAGCATGTCCAAGAATTTCTTATACTGCTCATCCTTCTGATATTTTGCCAGCCTTTGAGGGAATGGAGCTGGTGCTCTTTTCTTTTATGTTATTTGTTCTTTTTCCTTTTCCAATACCACCTCAACTGCTGGCTCTGGTATTTCTTCAAGTTCTTTCTCAGCTTCACCTTGCTTATTAACTTCTCCTTCAGCTGGCTGCACTGTGCGCTTAGTCAATGGAGTTGAGTCATCAATTTCATTAGGTACCTGCACCAATGTGTTTGTCTGTCTACTTTCATACCTCCTTTCTTGTTCTAGGTCCAGGTCTCTACCATTGCGGAGAGTCACTGCCATTAACTGTTTTGGGCCCTGGTCCCTTGGATTCACCTGAGTATCAGCAGGTAAAGTTCCATGAGTATGATTGTTAACTGCATTTGAAATCTGCCCAACTGCATTTTGATATTTTTAATAGCTGAGTCATGGGCATCTACTCTTTCACTGATCTTAGCATTTGACCCAAATAACCTATTTCATCATAGCTTCTAACCTGGAGAACCCATCTTCTTGCCTTCCCCTCTATTGTTGTTGAGGAGGGTAGTATGATTGTTGCTGATTCTGATGGGTATAACCGTGCGACCTCTGATATGGTGCTGCATTGCCTTGTGGTCTCATGGAACCCATATTTCCACTATTCTGCTGTTGGTGAGGTGGTCTATATGGTTGAACTTCTTGACCCCAGTTCTGCCCCCTTGTCTCTGGCGTTCATAATTTTACACATAAATCATATTTTCTGGATAAAGAGGGTGATCACATTCTGCATTCCAGTTGTTAGCAAGTGGTTGACTAATGCACGATGTGAATAAGCCCCCATTGGTTGTGTCTACGATGTGTACTTGCTACTTTTGTCCTGATTCCTCCACCTTCTTAGTTAGTATGCTCATTTGTGTTATCAAGGTGGCCACGTTCTCTGCAATAGTATTGGATGGATCTAATGGCACTGAGTGAACTACATGAGTAATGGGTGCATTCCTGGTTGTCCATCCTGAATTCTGTGCCATTTTATCAAGTAGGATCTGACTTTCTCTCCACGTTTTGCTCAAGAATGCTCCACCAGTTGAAGCATCAACATTTGCCTTAACAGTATCAGCCAGACCCATATAAAAATGCTGCCCCAACATATGCTTTGGAATACCATGATGTGGGCAGATAACCAGCATTCCCTTAAATCGTTCGCATGTCTCCTGTAATGTTTCAACTGGTTTCTATCTGAAGCTTAAGATTTCATCAATTTGTTGAGCAGTCTTGTTGGGTGGATGAAACTTGTTCATGAAATTCTTAACTAAATCCTCCCATGTGGTAATGGAATTGATGGGGAGTGAGTTTAGCCAAGTACGGGCAGCGCTAGTCACTGAGAATGGAAACAACAACAATTTTATCGCCTCCTGAGTGACGTTTGGCTGCCTCTGTGTTTTGCAAATTGACAGGAAGTTTTTCAAATGCTGCTGGGGGTCTTCGATGTATGACCCTGAGAATAGTCCCTTGTTCTGTAATAAGTGCAGCATATTATTTGTTATCTGGAAGGACTCGGCCTGTATCTGAGGGACCAGTATCGCAACGGCCAAATTCTCAGCTGTGAGTTATGCCCAGTCATATAAAGGAGCCTCTGCCCCTATTTGAGCGACTGGGTCTACCACATCATCCCCATTATTGTTCCTGTTGTTTGGATCTTTCATGTCGGGTTCAATTTTGTTCAATTGGTGGTTGCTGTTTGCTTTTCCGCTTGGTCCGGTTTAGGGCCTTGAAAACTTTCTCGGGGTCTGATAAGGCTTCGACTACTTCACTATTTCTCGATGAGTTTCTAGGCATGCACCTACAACACGTTAGCAAACGTTAAACTTTTAATGTATAAACGAAAATTTGAAGAAAATTGACTATATTTCAGAATTTTGTATTTCTTCCAACTCAATTGATAACACCATTAAGTCCCCGGCAACGGCGCCAAAGATCACGCTCAACTATGTCTAATAAAATACTGAACGGGCGTTGCAAATATAATCCAGGGTATTATGCCCAGAGTCGATCCCACATGGAATTAACGTATCAATCAAGCCTTTAGAATACACAACTTTTACTCAATCAATTCTCTCAAGACTTTTTGAATATAAATTGGTGATGTTTTACTAGTTTTACTGACAATAATAATAACTAACAATTACTAACAATGTGTTGTAAACAATTATGATAAAGGTCTAAGGCTATGGTTTCCCCCGTTGGTGAACTTACTTCTCGGATACTTCTTATAGCTTGATTAGTTGTCTCTATCAATCATGAACACTCTATCTACCATAAATCTCTCTCAAGTAATTATGATAATTTACTAGACGCACTCTCTCAAGTTACGCTAGCTAGATTGCATTACAGTTCACTTTAGATTGCACCCGAGGTATCGTTATCTCTAATCCAACCTCTAAACCCTCGGTTATGACTTTCGTCTATACTCCGGGAGTGGTGTTGTTCAAACAATTACCTAAATATGCACTCTCTCTCAAGTAGATACATACTAAATAGGCACAGCTAATTGATGGCCATTCAATTAACTACAACAAGAACGTAGTTGAACAAATAGAGATGAACAATCAACCAAACTATATTAATATCACCATAAGTTTGTCCCCCAACGGGTTCCACCAAAACCTTAGATTAAGAAAATTAGCTACTCATATTCATAAGAATCAATTCTAAAATAACTTTCATAATTGAATTACAGAGTAATGAAATAAGGAGATAAAAATCAGTGTTTCTGCTTTGCTGAGTAGTAATCCACTGGCTTTTCTTCACTCTCATGGCATTCCCCCCTTCAAGTTGTGTTTTTGGGTCTATTTATATGTTTGGGATACACCCTAAACGTGTATGAGAATTCTATTCCAACCGGGAAACACTTAAAACTCTTCAAAACTCAGATTTGACCGGATCATGGGCCAGGTGTTACAGGCCAAACGCCTGGATAACGCCTGGCCAGGCCTGGCGTTTGGGCTCTGGTGCCTGGATAACGCCTGGCTAGGCCTGGAGTTTGGGCTCTGGCGCCTGGATAACTCCTGGCCTCACCAGGCTTTATAGCCCAAACACCCGGCTATAGCCCGTTGCACTCCTCTTCTCCTGTTGAGCGTATTTTCGACGTTTATGCATCCATTTAGCTCGGCTTCCATCTCCAATTCACCTACACATGAAATAGACTCCATTATGCACATACAAAGTGTATTTTTACCATTAACTCACATAAAATGTAAGGCATATAACGTGTTAAACCATGAATTTTAGCCACACATCAATAAACACATTTCATTTTCTTTCCACCACCAAAGCAAAAAGGAGCTGATTTTCCCTCCACTTTCTTCCATCTGTTTCCCATTTACCAATATTTTAAACTCTACAATCCCCAACATGAATGGGGAATTTCTATAAGACAAAGGAATCCATGGACGAGTGTGTGATTTACATGCAAGGATTTAATTGCATATGAATAAGTAGGTTTCCCTTTGAACTTTCCGTAGTGACTTATATCTGATATACTCGGTCAATCGGTAGATTTGATATCTTTGAACCTTCGAGCTTTGTTGTATACCTAGACAACATAAGTCACACAATCAACCCTTAACTATCTATTGTTCTCACAGTTATGTTCGGTTTAGCCATGAACACCGCCTGGTTTCATGAGTGCTTAGAGAATGGGCCTTTACTTTCATTCGGCTTGAATTGACTACACTTCACATTCACATAGGTGATTTCTAAACGTGTAATCCTATAGCCACACTATCTGGTCATTTCCTGCCAGACTTAGAAAATCATTAAAAAGCTTTAAGCTTTATTGAATCATCAAAAAACCTTAATGCTTTATCCTGATTTCTGAATATGGTCTTCATCACGAGAATGGGCTGAGTTATTTGACAATGTTGATCCATCAATCATAACTTTGTTTGATCTCTTTGAACCTAGATCTTGGAATCTCTAGTTTTCTAGGTAGAGTTACCACCATGATGACTTGTCCTAGGCCTTAATCCCATTTCCTTTGATGATCTTTTAACTGCCTCTCTAGATAGGCCTTTTGTGAGTGGATCTGATACGTTATCTCTTGACTTTACGTAGTCAATCATGATAACACCACTAGAGAGTAGTTCTCTAACGGTATTGTGTCTCCGTCGTATGTGAGAAGATTTTCTGTTATACATAACGCTCCTTGCCCTGCCTATTGCCTCTTGGCTATCAAAATGTATACATATAGGTGCCAAAGGATTGGGTCAAAATGGAATATATTCCAAGAAATTCCAGAGCCATTCAGCTTCTTTACCGGCCTTATCTAAAGCTATGAATTCAGATTCCATTGTAGAACGGGCAATGCATGTTTGTTTGGATGATTTCCAAGGCACTGCTCCACTACCAATTGTAAAAATATATCCACTTGTGGATTTAACTTCAGAACATCTGGTAATCCAATTTGCATCACTATATCCCTCGATCACAGAAGGATATTTGTTATAATACAGAGCATAATCTTGGGTATGTTCAGACACCCCAAAACTCATTTCATTGTCATCCGATGTATTTGATTGGGATTACTTGTAAACCGACTCAGTTTTCTCATAGCACATGTTATATCTGGTCGTGTACAATTCATCATATACATCAAACTTCCCAATACTCTTTCATAGTCCAGTTGTGAGTAACTTTCACCTTCATTCATTTGAAGTGCATAACTCACGTCAATTAGAGTCTTGGTAATCTTGAAACCAAATACTTGAACTTTTCAAGTACTTTTTCAATGTAGTGAGATTGAGATAATGCTAGACCTTATGGAGTCTTGTGGATTCCGATTCCTATGATCACATCAATAACTCCTAAGTCCTTCATGTCAAATTTTCTAGCTAGCATACGCTTAGTAGCATTTATATCTGGCATATTTTTTCTAATTATCAACATATAATCAACATATAAACAAATAATAACTTCATGACCTGGAGTGTTTTTAATGTAAACACATTTGTCACACTCGTTGATTTTAAATCCACTTGCCAACATTGTTTGGTCAAATTTGGCATGCCATTGTTTGGGTGCTTGTTTAAGTCCATAAAGTGACTTAAGAAGTTTGCACACTTTCTTTTCTTTACCCGTAACCACAAAACCCTTAGGTTGTTCCATGTACATATCTTCCTCCAATTCTCCATTTAAGAAAGCCGTTTTAACATCCATTTGATGGATTTCAAAATCATACATGGCAGCTAGTGTCGCTAACACCCTAATAGATGTTATCCTTGTTACTAGCAAGTAAGTGTCAAAGTAATCAAGGCCTTCCTTTTGTCTATAACCTTTTACAACAAGTCTTACCTTGTATTTATCAATAGTTCCATCAACTTTTATTTTCCGTTTAAAGATCCATTTCGAACCTAAAGGCTTATTTCTTGGAGGAAGATCAACCAATTCCCACGCATGGTTATCCAAAATTGATTGAATCTCAAAATATGACATAGCTGCTTTGAAAGTTTGATGCTCATTTTCAAGCAAGAATGTCACAAAATCTGGTCCAAAGGAAGTAGATGTTCTTTGACATTTGCTACGTCTTAGATCCTCTTCATTTGGAGTATTTTCCTTTGGTTCTTTCAATCGTCATTTAGGTCTTTCACTTAACGACTCGCATTCAGTTTTATATGGAAGGTGCTTTCAAAGAATTCAACATTATCAGATTCAATTACCGTATTAACATGAATTTTGTTATTATCAAATTTATGAACAAAAAACCGACATGCTTTACTGTTTGTATCATATCCAATGAAAATACAATCCACTATTTTTGGTATGATATTTTACTTTTTTGGGTAAAGGTACTTGTACCTTTGCTAAACACCCCCACACTTTGAAATATTTCAAGTTGGATTTTCTTCCTTTCCATTTTTCATATGGAACATATTGCATTTTGTTGTGGGGTATTCTGTTGAGTATTTAGTTAGCTGTAAGGATAACAAACTCTGCGGTAATCTGGAACTTATTAGTAAATAATTCATCATTTTCTTTAATGTCCGATTTTTCTTTTCTGCAATTCCATTGGATTGAGGTGTTTAGGGCGTTGTAATTTGATGGATAATTCCATATTCCGAACATATTTCTGCAAACGGAGATTCATATTCTCCAACCCTATCACTTCTAATCATATTTATCTTTTTATTCAATTGATTCTCCACTTCATTCTTGTATTGCTTAAGTGCTTCAATTGCTTCATCTTTACTATTGGGCAAATAAACATAATAATATCGAGTACAATCCTCAATAAAATCTATAAGTACTTTTTTCCACCTCGAGATGGTGTTGGCTTCATATAAAATATGTCAGTATGAATTAAGTCTAAAGGATTTGAATTCCTTTCAGTAAACTTACAAGGATGTTTTACAAACTTAGATTCAACACATATTTGACTTTTTGATTTATTACGCTCGAATTTAGGCAATACTTCTAAATTAATTAGCTTCCGCAAGGTTTTGTAATTGACATGTCCTAAACGAATATGCCATAAATCATTTGACTCCAACAAATAAGAAGAATCTGAGATTTTATTAATATTGTTAACAACCATTATATTGAGTTTGAAAAAGGCCCTCTCTGAGGTATCCCTTAACATACATTACATTCTTGCTTATAACAACTTTGTCAGATACAAATACACATTTGATTCCATTCTTAACAACTAAAGATGTTGAAACTAATTTTTTCCTAATAGTAGGAATATGAAGAACGTTGTTGAGCGTTAACACTTTTCCGGAAGTTATCTTTAGGAATATCTTCCTATAACCCTCAATCTTGGCTGTTCTAGTATTTCCCATGGAAAGCTCTTCTTGGGGACCGAGAGTATATTAAGTCGCAAATGCTTATTTGACAACACAAACATGTCGAGTGGCTCCAATGCACCACTCCTTCGGATTTCAAACTAGGTTACATTTCGAAAGCATTGCACATAGATCATCAATGTCATCGTTCTTCTCCACTATGTTGGCCTGTCCCTTTTTCTTATCCTTTATCGGGAGACGACAATCAGGGGCTTTGTGACCAGCTTTCCTGTAATTGTAGCAATTTCCCTTGAATTTTTTCTTGTTATGCTCCTTAGTCTGTCCAGAAGACCTCTTCCTCTTCTTACTTTTTGGAGCAGTCTCCTCAATGATATTAGCTCCATAATCGTTGAATTTCCACGATACTTCTTCTCGGCTATTTTGTTGACTCCCTCAATCTTCAGGCGAATCACAAGATCTTCCAACTTCATTTCTTTGGGCTTGTGCTTTAGATAGTTTTTGAAATCTCTCCACGAAAGAGGAAATTCTTTAATCATTGCAGCCACTTGAAATGCTTCATTCACTACCGTACCTTCAACAATAAGGTCGTGAAAATAAACTTGGAGCTCTTAAACTTGGGTTCCAACAATTTCGCTTTTTTATCATTTTATAGTCTAGAAACTTGGAAACCACAAACTTTCCCAAGCATGCATCTTCAGTCTTGTACTTCTTCCCAAGTGCGTCCCATAATTCTTTCAAAATTTTCATAGCACTGTAGACATTGTACAAGTTATCCTCCATAACACTTAGGATATAGCCTTTGCAAAGAAAGTCTGCCTGTTTTGACGCCTCAACAATCATAAACTTCTCATTGTACGGCATGTCGGCGGTAGGAACTAGAGGATCATCACTGGTGAACGTCTGCATACCAAGTGTGGTAAGCCACAAGAACAACTTTTGCTACCATCTTTTGAAGTTGGCTCCAGAAAATTTCTCCAGTTTCTCTGCCGGTGGCAAAACAGTTCAGCTTGACGAGGCAATCGTCGTTGCCGCAACAGTCGCAAAAGGATTTTCATTATCGATTTTCATTTCACACTGTCAACAACAGAAGAATTCAATTAATGAAAAAAACGTAGAGTAGTAAAAAGTGCTGTAATTAATGATAAACAATATGTTTAATAAATAGTAACCAAAGTTTTTATTTACTGTTTCACATAAAATGATGAAGTTTTATGTTCTTCAATTCGTTTATGAATTTTAGTACTTCGATGAAGTTTTTATCTTCAAATCAGAAATAGAAAAATTCAGAAGGAGTAGAAAACCACACAAGTTTTAATCTCTAAAAACAAAAAACAAATTACAACATAAAAATTTATTTCCTTAAGATTGTTAGACAATTTGTATTACTATAATAAATAATGAAACAATAAATTTTCTAAAACAGAAGAAGAAATGGAAAATTTGCAGCAGAAGAATGTCGAAATAATGAAGCTGAATCTGAAGTATAATTTCAGAATAAAATCGAGCCCACTGAAGGTACATTGCGTCCCTAAGAAAATTATTCCCCTCAAGTATCCTTGGTGCTGGAATATTATCCTCCCAGTATAGAACGTCAAAAATGTCGGTGAAAAAGCAAATGACTCGAAGGCTGTAAACCGCACTGGAATTTTAATTGTGCAGAAGAAGGAGAAGAAGCTCAAAAACATTTTGTAAGGACCTTTTCGAAACAACCATGGCTGTTGGAAGTTTGAAATATTCCGGGAAAAAGGAATTAAAATAATCCGGGAAAGAAACGGACTTGCTGGCCTTCCTAGCAATACACTTTCATACCATGTATTAGCCATATCCTCTAGTTTGTATGCTGCGAGATCTACGGCTCTCTCACTAGAACATCCTAGAGCACTTCATGCCTTGGGTGTTCCATCCAAGAAACTTTGAGGATATGCTGAATTATTAGAACCTGTGAATTTCAGTGATTTCAATTTCAGGAACTCTTGTAGGAATACCTCCTTATTCCCGAAAGTCTGAGTCTGTGTAGGTGCTTTTGTCTGTAAGGTAGCTTGAGGAGTTGAAATTCCACCTTGAGTAGGCACCAATGCCTCTAACACATTCAATAACCTTGTCACTGTGTCTGTAGGTAAGGTAACAGTAGGTACAACAGTTGGCACTGGTGATGGAGCGTCCTGAACCCCCTATTCTTGCACTTGATTTGGCATAGTAGCTTGGGATTGACCCATGTTCCCAACTTCAGGTTGAGGAGCAGTTTGTCCTCTAGTTTGATGAACCCCAACTTGACGCCACCTTGGGTAGTACCACGTCCAGCATCACAACCAGTAGATGAGGGTGTGCACGTCCTAGCCATCTGCGAAAGAAATACTCCAAAGTCAATCTCAAGTTATCTCAACGCACGATCAAAGAATGAAAGAAGGGAAAACATCCCTAGATGTTCAGTAGCCTAAAGAACATAAATATGGACGCCTACATACCCATGAACAAGACTCTACTAAATATTGCTCCATGACTCGGGACTTAAAGCCTATACTCTGATACCAACTTTGTCTCGACCCACTTTAGGATCGTGACCGACACTCAAGAAAAGATTTATCGGTATTTTACAGAAAAATGAACATATTTTCCCCTATTTTTGGACTATCTAAAAAATAAATTTTGTCACAAAATCAACAACCAACCATACTATATCAAACCAAACAATCAACAACTTATCAATTACAAGTCTCCACCATTTCTAATCAACCTTACTAACAACCAGAAATACCAATTTATTTTCAAATTCAATGAGAAAGTGCAATACTATCATAAGTCTATAATAACGAATGAATACTCATGACACTAAAAGAATAACTTTGGAGCGACTCTAAGAATTCAAAGAAAAGACCATAACAATAAATAAAATCTTCGCCCACGCGAACAAGTGCGAGGCTCACCAAGAACTATCAACTAGTGCACTCTAAATAACGAAATTCTCGCCTGCTTCAACTACTGTCTCTATAAAAAAATATCAGGGAATGAGTCGCGAGCTCAGTGAGTAATAATTCTTAATCACATTCGTTTTTATTGGGGACAAGTCAGAAAACATGCTAGTATATTAAATAGAAAATATCATAAAAATGACCTTTCAGAAATAATAAATAATTTTCAGTCTCATCATGTTTTTCGTGTAGTATAATACAATTGACAATTCAGTAATAAGCTCGGTAATCACTGTATAATATCAATATTCGTATTTGGGAGGTTCCAATAAACAGATCATGTAATCGGTACAACTGTGGACTTCTTCGCAAGAAATCAAATATAACGGTAGTCCCTACTCGAGGAAAATCAGTAACGGTATGCTAGTTCTACCTTCCCTATAGTGAGGGCTGTAACAATAATCGATAATTGCAAGGTGCACCAGGTCTAACGAACCCTCCGTCAGCTACGGGATCCTTCAAAGTCTACTCTCATTTAAACTTGTCTCTGCAATCCGTATATACTCATAGAAAAATATTTTTAAAATAATATAGGGCATTTTGGTTCTTATCAAATCATGTAATTTTATTTTGATAATAGTAAATTCAAGTAACGATAAAACATATCTAGTGACAACAAGAATATTTAAAATAATAGTAATCATCTCAAATAACTATTTCGGTATCATATTGAGTAAAAGACTTGTCCCACATGTAACTCAAAATAATCGGTAACATATTCATGTTAAAAATCATGCAAGTTATGAAAATACAAATTGTGGTAAGATCACTATTCACAGTACTCGTATGAAATACCAACTCGTCACCTCGAGCGATCCGTACGACTTTGTTCATTCAATCTATAACCACATCAACATCGATCTCATGTTAATTGACTCATTTAGGCTAAATTCATCACTAATTTAGAATACCCAATCCTCCGAGTTTTATATTTAATCATCAATTCACCGAATTATATTTACCCATGCTATGAGTAATTTAATTTAGTCCAAAATCTTTTAAATTAAAAGGTATTTATGTAGTTTATTCCCTGTACAGTTCAATTTCCTTAATCGTGTGCATAAGTCGAAACTGAAATGACATTATTTTCCATAATATTCCTTGTTAATTGGTACTTATCTTTTGTACTCAATACTAGACTTACCATATTCAAACCCAAATTCAATATTGTTCATTGCAATACAGTTAAACACCAAAACATAATTCTTGTACCCTAACTTAATTTACACCTAACAAAGATCATATATAACGAGACTAGTTTAAGTACAAATACATCAATACCCTTCTTTTTTCAAGTGAATTTATCCAATAGTAGCATTGAGCCAACTTCCAATTGCATAATTTGCAGAATAACTCTTTTGGTATTAAATTTCTTATACCTTATGAAAACCTTCAAATATATAAACTGAGATAAAAAAATTACTAGAAGAAAAGAACCCAGACGAAAAATTCGAGTATTACCCGTAAGAGCTAGTACGTATTTAAAATTTCTCAAGGTTTGGTTCCGACCTCTTTCTTCTTGTTCTTCTTCTCCTCCTCTATGATTTTTTTTCTTTCTTTCTTAGTGTTTAGCTTCTGTTGTTTAGCAGCAGCTTTGCCGCGTCCCTTTTTTCCCGTTTCTCGTTTCTCTTTCCTGTGGGCTTTAGTCCATTCTCCTATTATTTTTTTTTATTTTTAAAAGTTTAGTTAAAGACTTATATGCCCTTATTAATATATAGGATATTAAGTGGTGGTATTTGACTTGATACGAAATTTTAAAAAGATTTTTTTGAAAATTATAGCTAAAAAAATTCGTAGATATAAATAATTTTATTAGGGTAACTTAGAACGTTTAAGGTTATTAAATTATTTCAATTGGCAATATTAATATGCGGACCAAAAACACATTTTGGTGGTAATGTAGAGTTACGTGAATCAATATTATACAAAATTTTTTAGTTATCTTTATACTCTGAAATAAAAATATTTCAATTTGCAGTGTTTTCAATTTTTTTTTTCGGGTACACAGATATTGTTTTAAATTATGGCATTGTTCATGTTCAATTTTGCTCTTAAATTCGGTACAATTTGATCATCAAAAACCTGGAAGGAGAAAAGGATGATTTAGGAAAGAGATAAAAATTGATTCCAAATTGAGTAAAGAAATTGGAGACTCGTGTATTTTACAAACTACTAAAACACAGTCTCGAATGTATGTGTGTGCTGGTACTATAGAGACAGATTCACAAATTAAATTTATGAGTTTTTATATCAACTTCCAATATATAATTTAAATTCAGTTAAATATTTATAAATATTTAGTAAAATTTTTAATACAAATAAATTTTCTTGACAAAAATTATTGAATTCACGGAAATACACAAGCTTAAGGTTAGATCCGTCCTTTGGCGGGGAATGAATATGGAGATTCTCCAATTAGTATGATGAGACAACTTATCACTTGTATATTTGTACATATATATAGTACATAAAGAGTGTTCACATTGGCTGGTTGGTAAAGAAACTATATTATATACAGAAAAATAAAAAAGAATCTGTTCAGTTCGTTAAAATTTCACTTTCCCTGACTAACTAAAGATCTTCAAAAAACGCATCAAACCAAAAACTCAATCATGGAGTTAAATATGTTTGTTATATGGACTTTAAGCAAATGCGTGTGCTAACAGTTTGCCTAGAGTTCAACGTATTTCCCTCTAGGTAAATTACTAACAATTGAAAATGTTTTGTTATAAATAACAAAATAAAAAATAGAAAATCATACACTCTCTATTAAGGAGGCAAGATCTGCAACAATTTTTGACTATGCTAATTGATCTAATATGATATATAGAATAGTATAGAATTATTTTTATTTCATTTCGGGAGCAGGAGAAGAGAGAGAGTTGAGAAAAGTGGCCGTTAGAATTAACACTACCGGGAAAATCCGACCAAGGCGTACCAACCACCCAGTGTCATTCGGGCGATACTCAAGTTGAGTTCAAACCTCAATAAGGCTGCTGGTGCACCAGATCTGGTGAGCCCACACCTGCGAGCCTTTGGTCGCAGGTGCGAGCAATAGCCCCGCAGGTGCAACCCAAGCCTAGGACTCCATTTTTCGCAGATGCGGGCTTTTCTTTGCAAGAGCGGGACTGCAGAAGCGGAACCCTGTCCGCAGGTGCGGCCCCAGTTGAACCAGTCCTTTTCCGCAGAAGCGGACATCTTGTCCGCACGTGCATATGCGCAGGTGCGACCAAAGCACCGCAGGTGCGAAGGTCGCTGGGCAGCGTGTTCATTTAATTCGGACTCCAACCATTTTTCTTCTTATTTTCAAAAAGATAGGAGACCTGTGACGATTTTTCAAAGACATTTTCATCCCCAAATCATAGGGAAGTGTTCCTTAACTCGTCTCTTTCAATATTTTACTTTATTTTACAAGAATTCAACCTAAAATCTGGGAATTTCATGGTAGAAATTGGGGGTTTGGGTAGAATTAGTGATTTTTGAGAAATTAGAAATTGGACCTCAATTTGGGATCGTATTTCGAAACTAATTATATACTCGGGCTCGGGGGGTGAATGGGTGAATGAATTTTGGTCTGAACCTCGAGTTTTGACCAAGCGGACCCGGGGTCGGATTTTTGACTTTTTGGGAGAAAATTCGAGATTTCTATAATTTTGTATTGAAATTGATTTCTTTAGCGATAACTGATGGTATTAAGCTAATTATGACTAGATACGAGTGGGTTGGAGGTGAATTCTTGAGGAAAAGCGGTACTTGAGCAGTGAATGGTCTGCGGATCGAGGTAAGTGTCGTGTCTAACTTTGGTTTGAGGGGTTAGGTATTAATTGACTACTTCCTACATGTTTGGTTATTGAGTACGATATATAGGTGAGGTGATAAGTACCTATGTGTTGATGTCGAGTCATAGCATGCGAGTGAGTCCTATTGTGGTAACTGTTGTAGTCTCTAATCAACTTGTTCATGCTTAGCTTATCTAATTGTTATGTTGGGCTTCTCTTATCATGTTTTACTGAAATTTAGTAAGTGTTGAGTATTGACTCAAGGGTGGCTTGATATTGTGACATTAAACATTGAAGTAAGATCGATTTATGATATTTTTGTCTCTCCTTGTTGTTGATCTTTGTTTTTGGTAAGGACGAGTGCAAAGCACGAAGGTTAATGCCGTGAAATGTTTGTGAGTGAGTGATAATGCACAAAGGGTGATGTCATGCCATGTTTTGTGAGTGATAATGCACGAAGGGTGATGTCGTGCTATGTTTTGTGAGTGATAATGCACGAAAGGTGATGCCGTGTCATATTATGGGAGAGTAAAAGCACGAAGGGTGATGTCGTGCCGTTCTATTATTCATATGGTGAGATTGAGAGTAAAAACAAGAAGGGTGATGCCGTGCAATTTTCTTTACTGTTTTTACTTGTTTATTTCGTTAAGGCATATTGATTGATTCTGCCTTGTCCCTGTTTCTTATTCCTTGCGTTGTTAACCCCTCAGCATGTCCCCTTCCCATTATTGCATGTTTCATCTCTTTTATTTATATTGTTGCTACTTGTATAATTATACTGCACAAGTTATATGTGGGTGTCGTTTCCTAGCCTCGTCACTACTTCGTTGAGGTTAGGCTGGACACTTACCAGTACATTAGGTCGGTTGTACTGATACTGCACTCTGCAATTTCTGTGTAGATCCATGTATCGGTCCGAGCTCATTCCGAGATTTGTAGCTGACTTCTACGCAGGAGACCCAAGGTAGATCTGCCGACGTTCGCAGATTCCTCCAGTCATCTCCTATATACTCATTACTGTTTTTTTCTTTAGTTTATAATAGTTGTACACTTCTCTTTCAGCCAAATACTTGTTGATAAATCATAGTAGTCCGTGAGTTGTGACTTTAGATCATGGGTAGATAGATATATAAATATCATATGCGTAGTGTTTTTGTTAATTTTCGCTTCTTTATTTATTTTTCATGTGTTGAATCGTAGTAATTCTCCGCAAATTTTAAGATTTTTATGTTGTAAATTTCTAATGTTGGCTTTCCTAGCAAGTGCAGCATTAGACGCCATCACGACCCCGATGGTGGAAATTCGGGTCGTGACAAGTCAAAGCACTTTTTTGATTACCGACCAACATCGGTTAGTTAGGTGGACCCATATTTTTAAATTTTAATAGCTATATTATTATTTACAATATTTTATAAAATTTATAATTGAAGTTACCGACCAAAGTCGGTCAGTTATTACGGGAGAAGATTTTACCAACCAATGTTGGTCAGTAGCTGTAATTTCTGGAAAATTACCGGTCAACTTCGGTTCATAAGTCAAACATGGTCAAACTTTTGAATCACATTAAAATTTATTATCTAAATAATATAAATATAATGCATTAACATTTTATTTTGTAATATAAATAAGGAATGCACTAACATAAACTATAACAAGCTATATATAGTTAAAGTAGTACGACGAAGTGTATACATACATATACATACATACATACTATTACGCGGCGTCTTCCTGAGGTTCTTTGGAAGGGCGACGTAAGGC